>OX632361.1:11298558-11401058 GCA_951751655.1 Ophion costatus | reverse complement strand
GAAAATGCACTTGGATGTGGTGTCCACGTTGGGGGTCACAATTTTGATCTGAAACAAAAAACACAAAAAGATTATTAATCGGTATATAATTGGCTTTCCTGCTATGGAGGCTTTTTTTTTTTTTTTTGCAAAAATGGCGCCGGTTTGAACAAAAAGTATCGATTTTAGCATTTTTTTTGGCAGTTTTTTTTACAAAAAAATAGGAAGATGTCAAAAAAAAAAAGCTTCCATAGCACGATAAACAATGACGGTAAGAATATTGTGTAAAAAATTCAACTCGATAGCTTTAAAACTCTGCCCTCCAAGTTGGACACCGTTTTGAAAAATGCTGTTTCGAGAAAAACGCGTTCAAAGTTTCGCTGTAGCTGTAGCGCTCCGTTGCCTTCTTCCAAGAAATGCTGTACAGTAACCGAAATAATCTGAATTTCGGCATGAAAATTTCAGGGAATATTCGGAAGAGTGTATACTATTCGATAAAGGAAAAAAAAATCGATTTTTTGAAAATTTCACACTGGAAAGCTCCCTTAAGAACAGGTCGAGAAATTAGGTCGGGACTTCGCGTGTCCAGTAACCCGTAATATTCGCGTCAATTATTATCATTATTATTATTATTATTTTCATTATATCGAGTCATTTCATTTTCCTTGTTGTAATTCATTAATTTAAATTCCTTTTTTTTATATCGAGCCTTTATTTCACTTTTCTTGTTAATTAAATATTATTTGGATTTTTAGGAGTGATCGAACATTTATTTACTTCCCCTTCCCCCTTCCTCCGCTTACATTAACACGCGATACCCATCATAAAATTGGCGCCCAACGTGGGGCCCGAAAAACTTTCGTTTTTTTTAAACAAGAGCCCACCACGACTATTGTTATTAGTGTTATTATTATTCATTTTTTTCTCGTTTATTACTATTATTAATTTTCGGGATTATTATTAGTATTTGAAATTGTAATTTATTTTCGTTTTTTTTGGTATTCCATTAAAAATTATATATTTTTGATTAAAAATTGGATTGTTGAAATTTAAGTTTTTTTGAAATCCGAATTTCCCCCACCCTTGACGGGTATAGCCTGTCCCGCCACCGCACCAGTGAGCAGAATAATTTTGAAAAATACCAAAAACTATTTAACAAAATTATAAAATAAAATAAAAATTTTATAAAATAATTTTGTTCCCGCACACGAAGAATATTGTTTTTTTTTGACAATTGAATAAAAATAAGATTTTTTTTCTCGTGTTTAGGATTTGAATTTTTTTTTCTGTGTATTTTCGGCGACCGTATTTTCCCCTTACCCATTAAACCCATTTCTGTGCTTGGCGATTTTTTTTTTTGTGTTTTGCGATTTTTGCAGATTTGCAAATATTGAAAATTAGCATTGGTGGTATATTGCTTTGGCAATTCGGTGCAATGTAATATTGCTTTTGGGACAATGCTTTTCTGTGCAACAAATAATTGAAGATTATTTTTGCTACCGTTATTTTGGAATTGATTAGTCGTCTCGCATTATTTTTGAGCTTGTGTACCTGCATTTTCTTTTTGTATTCGAGATTTCGCATACTGGTTTCTTGTTTCGCTATTGAGATTTTGTGCATTTGTTTTTTTTGAGCTTGCGCCGTATTTTTGCGATGACGATGACGGTACAGTGACGTTAGGTTTACCCCGTTGCTTTTGTTTGCTTTCCCCGCTTTTCGCTGACCACGAATACCCCCCCTCCATTATTTTTGTGTATTTCGCTGATTTGATGACCCTTACGTAATTTGTTTTTTTTGTTACGAAGCCCCGATAAAGACCGCGACGCGGAGCCCCTCGCGAGCATACAGCCCCCTTTTGCACCCCTTTCCCCCTTTGCGTTAATAATTTTTTTTTTGTTGTTTCTTATTGGTTCCTTCTGAGTAATTTAAGAGACACTTCGTGTCTTGGGCTGGGAAAACAAAATCCCTTTAGGAATAATTACTCAGTTGGACAGTAAAAATAAGGAATCGAAAAATTCCCATTTTCTTGGAAATTGAAAAAATTTATTTGGAAATTTGAGAATTTTGGAAATTTGAGAAAAATTGGAATTTGGACATAATTGTTTTTTTGTGATTTCGGATGGAAGTAATTACTTCCTTAAGAGTAATTCAGTCGTTGACAAAAATTATAAAGTCGCATTAAGCCAAGCCAACAAACGTTGCTTGTTTTTCAAGATTTGCTACTTTTCTTTTTTTTCTATAATTGAGAATTGAAACGAAATAGTTTCATTTAAGCCGTTTGGGTTAATCAGCCATTTATTTATTTTTTTGTTGTTCGGGACTCAATACCCTCCCTTAAAACCGTGACGCTGAGCCCCTCGCGAACGGTTTCCCCCTTCCCTAGCCCCCCCGATTTGCTTGGTTATTACGTCGTTTTATTTGGATTACCCGATAAATAAATTTACGAAAAATTCCCCTAGCTACGCCTGGAAGAGAGTATCAATTATTAAAAAAAAAATTCTTTTTGTATCGGAAAGTACGGCAAAGACCGTCGTGAATAATTATTTGGAAACAGAGAACGTTAATTGAGATTAAATTGGAGATTATTAATATTCTACAGAGTAATTTGTTATTGAAGTTCATTTTATTTTTTTGTTCCCTTTATTTAATTAATTTATTTTAGTTGTTTTTTTTTCCTTCGACACGTCGAGGATATTCCCCTACCTCTTCCAGGGTATATTTATTTTTGGAAAAAAGTCTTTCTGTTATAATTCCCGGCCAAAATGGCAGACGCCCCAGTAACCACGTGCACGGTCACAACCACCACATGCTCGTCCCCCATTATGACCACCTCCCCCCTAGACGACCCTCGACGAGCAAGATCGCCCCTCTCCGTGGAAGTCGCCGATCTATCACTAATGGCCACGGAAGAGAGGATGGCACGACAGAAGGTGGCCCGCCTGACCACACTCAGAGAATTGATGGGAGCGTGCGACAGGGCAGCTCTCAGTATTGACGGGACGGAGAGCGAGGTGAGGGATCGCCTCCTCCACCACGAGTTAAGGATACCGGTTCCAGGAGCCCTGATCAGGTGGGATGCAGCGAAGGACGAACGGGGAGATTCCCCCCATTCACACTCTCAGCTGCTTTGGTGGACCCGTTGACGGAAATGCTGCTTCGCCCGCTGACGTACGAAAGCCACCGGCAACAGCCAGCCGACAACCGCGACCAAACCCGACGGAGGTCGCTTACGTCGCCATCGACGAGGTTCGCAGGAGAGACGCCGGGCCATGACGAAGATAATCAGACGCCGACGCCATCTCCCCGAACTCTGGCGGGCCAGCGGGATACGAGGTCGGAGAGTGGACGACTCAGTCCGACACCCGCGCCCCGAAGACCAGGAACTGGCCCCCCCGACCGTACGGCGGTTACTTTTGCCCTTCCCACCCCCCATTCACCCCAAAGACCTTCCCCCGCCCTCCCCACATCCAGCCCCGCACCCACAGGACTATTACGGGTTAGCGGTAGCCAGAGCTGGCCGCCGCATGATACCTACACCCTGGCAGCCCCGAGCCCCCGTAATAGCACTCGGATAGGACCTCTACCCTTGGCAAGATCAAACCATTCCGTCCCTCCCCCTCCCAGAGGTCGCCCCCTATCCGATGCCCCCTCGCTCTCGGATACCCATTGGTCCCGGGATAACCGAGGGATTGACCATTGGAGAAAATTCGGACCCCGATTCGCGGGGAAGAAGGACGAGGACTCAGAAGAATTCCTACGCCGGATGCACGAATATTGCACCTCACGGAATCTCTCCGAGGAGGACTTGCTGAGGGCGCTTTCAGAGGCTTTCACCGGGGAAGCCCTCTTATGGCTCCGGGTAGAACGAGATGGCTGGACGACATATGAAGAATTCGTCTTCTATTTTCGGGAACGATTCGGCCATGGGGATCTGCAGGAGCGACTCCGTCGCGAAGTGGAGCTTCGCACTCAGGGTCCGGGAGAACCCATCGCCGAATACATCGTCAAGATGCGGACGCTCTTCAGCCATTTGAGTCCGCCATTGACCATCGAGACCCAACTTGATATTTGCTGTGCGAACTTGCATCCGGATTTCGCTGATCACATTCAGCGAAAGGACATCACCAACTTCCTCGAGCTGCAGCGGATGGGAAGCCATCGCGAAATGCTGAAGGAAAAGGCAAGAACCTACCGACCACCACCGACGCAAGCACAGTTGATATTACCTTCGGCAGCTTACAAGCCGCCGGAGTGGAAGAACCGCGCGAAGGTAGCCGCCATGGAAGCTCCAGCGGCAGCCGAACCTTCCGGGTTCAAGCAACCCTTCCCAACCCCTCCGCCGCTTTCCCCCGCGGCAAGCCAAACCCCTCACTCCAATGCCCCCGACCCCGCCGCCTGGACGAAAGGTCCCGGCAGATTCCCTCTGAAGGCGATCCAGCCCCAGAGACCCAGTCCCCAGCCACAGCCCCAATCCTTCCCCCGCCCCCCTCCGCTCTGGAAAAACCCACCACCGATACGTCCCCCGAATACCCCGCGAATTCCCACCAGCCCGTCCCCGAATCAGCCTCGGACCAGCACTCCTACGGGACCTGGCCCGAGGTGTTACAACTGTCGACAGCCGGGACATCGGTTTCGAGACTGCACGCAGCAAATGGGTCGATTCTGCAGGATTTGCGGATGGCCCGGATGCGACGTGAACTCGTGTCGCAATTGCAAACGAAAACGTTCGGGAAACGCCCAGGCGGGAGGGCAGTAAGCCCCTGTGCCTCCCGACGGTTGTTAAGGAAGGAAGAGTTCCTTCAGATCCCCTGTTCCCAGCCGCAGCCCGGATGCGCCCTGACGAGCGTATGGCCTGGGCGGCAGGAACAGCCAGCCCGACCCTCTCCCGGCAATGACAGATTAGACTTGTTCCCTTGTGGACATATGGCTCCCCGTACGGAGGAATGCGTGACGGGAAAGGAAGAAATGTTCATCGGAGCCTTAAGTACGGACGCTCGTCATCACCTATGGCTTAACGTAGGCGGCGAGCTCCTATTGGCGTTGGTAGACCCTGGGTCTAGTAAGACGTACCTCGGACTGGAGGTGGCAAGGAGGAGAGGACTCCACTTGCAGCCGATAGTGGAGGGCGTTCGGGTCGCCAACGAGGCAGTGCTTCCGGTGAATGGAGCCGTTACGCTGACCTTCGATTTGGCGGGAAAAGTAGAATCCCTTCCGGTACGCGTAGCCGCGTTAGGCTACGAATTTGTCATGGGGATTGATTTTTTGAGACTGTTTGGAATGCGGGTGGATTACAAAACGGATACGTGGTCCCTACACGGTGGTCCGGGCGGAGCTTCGCGACACCGGATGGGCCACGTTGGAGCATCCCCGTATTCCCCGAGACTGCAGGCTTGGAACCTGCCTCGGTCTCGGCAAACAGGCGCTTAGAGGCCCTTTTGGACGAATTAGTATCTCCCTCACAGGACGGACCGTTAGGACGAACTGACTTGACGCAACATCACATCGACGTGCAAGGACATCCTCCGATCAGACAGAAGCCCCGAACGATTTCCCCATACCTCCTTCACATTGCCCAGGCCGAAGTCGATAAGATGGTCCAAGAGGGAGTTATAGAGGAGGACGAAGAGCTCTTGGCTGAGTAACCCGGTGATCGTCCCGAAGCCAGGCGGAAAATATGGTTTCTGCATTGACTATCGCGACGTGAACCGGGTAACGTTGAAGGATGCCTATCCTCTTCCGAATATGGATCGGATCTTGGACGGCCTTCGGCTAGCCCGGTTTATCTCCAAGTTGGACTTGAGCCAGGCTTATTTCCAGATCCCTGTAGACCCCCAGAGTCGTCCTATTACGGCCGTCGCCGTTCCCGGCCGAGGACTTTTCCAGTTTCGGCGAATGCCGTTCGGGTCGACGAACGCACCAGCGACCTTCCAGCGGCTGATGGATCAGCTCATCGATCCAGCATGGGAGCCCCATGTCTTTGCGTATCTCGATGACGTGATCATCGCCACCGACACCGAAGCCGAGCACTTCGCGTATTTGAGGATCGTCCTGGAAGTCTTTAGAGCCGCGGGGCTCACGATCAACCGAGAAAAAGCGAGTTTTTCTGCCGGGAAGTCACGTATCTTGGATACGCCATCGGCCGGGACGGATTAAAGGCAGACCCGGAAAAAGTAGCCCCCATCCTAAACTACCCTCCGCCCAGGACCCTTCGGCAGTTACGCCATTTCCTGGGAATGGTAGGGTGGTATGCCCGTTTCCTACCAACCCTTTCGCGGGATAAAATCCCCTTGACCGAGCTTCTGAAAAAAGATGTTCCCTGGAACTGGGGGACCGAACAGCAGGAAGCATTCGAGTCACTCCGAGAGGCCCTGACCGAAACCCCTATCCTAGCCCGCCCCGATTTCAACCTCCCCTTCGTCCTCCAAACCGACGCCAGTGACGCGGCCGTGGGAGCCGTACTGACGCAGGAATTCGACGGTGAAGAGCATCCAATAGTATTTGCCAGCAAGGTGCTGAGCAACGCCGAACGGAAATGGACGGTCACCGAGAAGGAGTGCCTGGCGGTAATTTGGGCAGTGCGGAAATTTCGACCGTATATCGAAGGTACCCACTTTACGGTCATTACCGACCATAGCAGTCTCCAGTGGTTACGGAATCTCAAGGACCCTTCGGGACGATTAGCCCGATGGGCCCTTTCGATGCAGGCGTTGGACATGTCGATCGTCCATCGCAAAGGAACTCTTCACGTCGTCCATGATGCCCTATCCCGTATGTACGAGGACACCGACGCGGCCCTGGCCGCGCTCGGCGAAAGTACTGACCCCTGGTACCTGGACAAGGTACAGAACGTACGCGAGTTCCCCTGGAAATATCCGAGCTGGAAGATAGAGGACAACAAGCTGTATTACCATCGGCCGCATTCGATCATCGATCCGACGATTGTGGATTTGGACGCTTGGAAGCTCGTCTTGCCGGCCGAGGCTAGGCCGCGTGCAATGGAGGATGCCCATCAAGGACCCCAGGCTGGTCACCTGGGGACGGATAAAACCTACCAACGGGTCATTCAGGATTTCTTCTGGCCAGGCATCTTCCAAGACGTAGCACGGTACGTGGCGCGTTGCCCCGTATGGCAGCTCCATAAGGTTTCGCAATTACCCCCGTCCGGCCTGATGCGAGAACGCACCACGGAAGGTCCATGGTGTGTGGTCGCTGCCGACGTAATGGGTCCGTTCCCGCCCAGCAAGACCAAGAATCGGTACGTCGTCGTCTTCCAGGATGTCTTCGGGAAGTTCGTGGAGGCTAAGGCCCTCGGTAGTGCTACCGGCGCCACCATAATGAAGGCGTTTGAGACCCTGGTGATCAACCGGTACGGCTGCCCACAGTACTTCCTGACCGACAACGGGACGGAGTTTGTGAACACGCACGTGACACGGTATTTGGACGAACTTGGAATTCACCAGACGACGGTACCCCCCTACCATGCACAGGCGAATCCGGTCGAGCGAGTCAATCGGACTCTAAAGACGATGATAACATCGTACGTTGGACTGGATCACCGAGACTGGGACGTCCATCTGCCGGAATTATGCTTCGCGATGAACACCGCCGTGCAGTCTCCCACCCAGATGACCCCAGCATTTTTAAATTTCGGTCGTAACCCCCGCCCCGCCAAAAGCCTACAAGACGAAGTCCCTGAACCCCCCAAATTAACCCCAGGAGACCCGGAAGTTTGGTCCAACCGAATGCAGCGGTTACCTCTGCTGCACGATTGGGTTCGTAAGAACTTGGAGGCCGCCGCGAAGCGGCAGGCCACGTATTACAATAAGAATCGGAGAGATACGAGGTATCAAGTGGGAGATGTAGTTCTGAGAAAGAACCGAGTTCTGTCGTCAGGAGCGCAGAACTTTGCCGCCAAGATGACGCCGCGGTACAGCGGCCCCTTCCGTATACTGGCGGTGCACTCTCCCGTAGTGTATGAACTCGAGGACCCGACGAGTCGTCGCAACCCGAGAGTTCATATAAAGGACCTGAAACCCTTCCGGGAACCCCAAGGTGCCCCAATCCCCGAAGAAATGGCAGTCCCAGACCCAGCAATCGCCGGCCCAAGCAGGCCGCGATCTCCCGTAACCCAGACCCCCAGCCCAAAGCGGCGTTGCCGCAGCGGGCTACGTTCCCAACGCTCCAAGCCAGTAGAGCTTAGCGACGCCCACCTCTTTGACCTGATTTCGCGTTTAGAACGACAAGGACAGTACGATCAGGGACAGACTCGCGCTTATTAATGCTTGCTAAGCTTTGTGTGCTAACTTGGGTTTGGCTAGAAGCGTGCCCCAACCCAGACGCCCCAAAACCCCCTCCATCCCTGATGTCCCCAATCAAGATGCCCCAACCCCACCCCCACCTACTGCTGTCCCCACCCCGAAATACCCCATTCTAATGGCCCCGGCCATGGAATAGTTTCGCTGAACGGCCAAAGAAGACGCCGCGATGGAGAAGCAGCCATCCAGTAACCAGCTAGTCAACAACGAGTCAACTAAGAATAGCGACGGTGAACGGCCAAGGAAGCCACTCCGCGAGTCCCCGCCAACATCGAGCCACGAATCCGATGGAGAGGCCAAACAAGACTGAATACGCGACGGACTACAGCCCCTAGGACAACACCATCGCAAAAATAAGGCTGGCATTAAGGTAACAAAGTCTGTGATATCGATTTAGGAATTACCGCGCAGGTATTAGAGCAAACATGTGAGCCAAAGAGCACTATAGCCAACCTTTCCCCCCTACCCATCCCGCACTCCTCCCCTGAACGTAAACAAGTAACTGAAGGACCGCTCTTGACAAACAAAGGAGGGGAGTACTTCCGTTTAAGCAGGGGGGAGTTGTGACGTGACGTCACCAAAATATTCGAGAAAGAGCCCGCGTGACCACGCAGGGGCTTAATCTCCGCCGCGTCCTTCACCGAAATAAAGAAGATGTTAATTTTAAGATTAGATTTAAGTTTTTTATTATATAGAAACCGCGACATCCTCCCCGTTCCCTCCCCGTACCCCTTGTATTTCTCGCCGTCCCCCCCCTGAGCATGGCCACGGACTGGCGTGTAAGGCCACGTCGGTGCGGGCGCACCGCCGACAACAACGCCATCACTCGGCCACGCGGGACATCGGGCTCGCCACCGATGACCTACTACCGCCATCTCCTGAATCGTCGGAGCACGACACCCCGGAGGAAACCGTCTCGCGCTCGGCCGGGCCGGCCGAACGCAATTATCGATCGGGGAGCTCGACGACTCGGACAACAATCATCGGCGATGGTCGGAAGGGCGAGCCACCGATCGATCGAAAATCGATAGAAGGTCCGTCATCTGTCGCCCGCGTGGATCGAGGCGAAGGAGCCGGCCGGCGTGGCCAGCCATTGAGCTTCCGAACGTGGTCAGCGACGGACGAAGTATAGCCAAAGCGAATTAAAGAAGAATCACGAGAGAGACAGAGAAAGAGAGAGAGAGGCAGCGCCGTACACTCTTCTGTCAATATATCCCAAGTAAGTCTCTTCTCCTTTGATTCATTGCGAGAGCGGCTCCGGGCCGCTGTAAAATCAGTGTTAAATAAAATTATCGCTCGGGCGATTTTGGACGCGTCCCTTTCCCCCTCCCGTGGTATTTCCCCTCGTCGTCCTTTTCCGTGCGCGTCGCCAGATATAAGTTTGTAAAATAAAAATAGAGAAATGCCGAAATAGAGTTGTAAAATTTAGAGATAGAAAAATCGTGCCAACTATCGCATAATTGTGTGAGATAAGAAAACTGAGTGAAAAGAAAGAGTGTAAGAAGGTGCGTGGCGGATCCCCCGCCGTCCCTCGTACGAATTCCCCTCGCGTGCGCGTAGCCGCGGTCGCGTCTCGACCGACGGCCGAATCGATCGAAAGATCGCGTTTTTTTTACTGTTTTATCGCGCATGTATGAGCCGTATAATTAGTTAAGAACAATTTTGTGTAATATCCCGGAACATTAAATAGTCGTGGTGATAACGCGCTCGAATCGGAGAACCCCGTCCGTACCCAGATACCCGTGAGACGTCCCCCCCGCGCAATTGTATCAAGTCTCTCGCTCGCCGGGCAACCGAGCGAATTGTTTTGGTTTTTTTGCCTTTGTTGTCGCGTGAAACGCGACTGCCCGAGCATGGCTGGCGCCCAACATAGCTACGAAATATTACCTACGGAATAGAATAAAATATTAAGAACGGGTCGAGAAATTCGGTCGGGACTTCGCGTGTCCAATAACCCATAATATTCGCGTCAATTATTATCATTATTATTATTATTATTTTCATTATATCGAGTCATTTCATTTTCCTTGTTGTAATTCATTAATTTAAATTCCGTTTTTTTATATCGAGCCTTTATTTCACTTTTCTTGTTAATTAAATATTATTTGGATTTTTAGGAGTGATCGAACATTTATTTACTTCCCCTTCCCCCTTCCTCCGCTTACATTAACACGCGATACCCATCATACTACTTATTTACTTCGTGACAAATTCTAGAATAATTCATGTATTATTGTTCTACCAAGAGTGATCATTTCTCGAATATTCAAGAATTTTGACGATTTTTTAATATCCATCCAGTAATACCGCTGAAGCGGCAGTGTATATACACTGCCGCGGACAAGTTTGGACACAGCAGTCGATATTTCTTGCCGCACTATAAGTTAGATAGCTCCGCCAAAAAAAAAATATAATCAAATTTAACGAGAGGCATTTTGAAGGAAACAAATTCAGCTTTGTTTTGCTTTTTGGAAATATATATATATATTTTTTTCGACCCGGTACACACTTTTGCAGGTGACCGTTTTCCGGTTATTGTTTGACCATCGAGAATTGGACGCATAGCTTATCGACATTTTTTTGTTATTTTTATCTATCATAAACTTGAAAGAAGTAGTAGAAGCTGAATTTTGGTTTCTTCAAATGTTTTTTGCAATGCCTGCCCCGACAGTGCGATTTTCGAATGGTTTTTAGCGTGCGGAAAGTGGCTTATTTCTCAACGATGCTTACTTTCCCGCACTAGTGCGGAAAAAATCTATTTATAGCTCACTTTCCGACATTAATTCATGAAAAAACGGTTTTTTTGCAATGCCTGCCCCGAAAGTGCGATTTTCGATTGGTGTTTAGCGTGCGGAAAGTGGCTAATTTCTCAACGATGCTTACATTCCCGCACTAGTGCGAAATTCATGTGATATAAAACGTCAACTTATCACAGTTGACGTTTATCACGGTTTTTGGTTTTGTTGATTCTCAAATCCCACTTTCGAGACAGTCATTGCGAAAAATAATGTATGGGACATGTGCGGAAAAAAACGATTTATATCGCGCGTAAGATGCCAAATTCGCCTCGACTTATGGTGCATTTCTCACTCGTACTCGTGTGAAATGAACCATAAGCCTTCGGCTCCTGCGGCAACTTATGGCGCGATGGAATTCGTTGGTTCCCGCACTTGTAGCATAAATTACTACTATACGATTTTTTTTCGCAATCATTTCATTTTATGCTTAAAAAGCCAAATTTTCGAAAATGCAACGTAATTCAAGAACTTCAAGGTTTAAGCGGAAATGGCAAAGACGTAAAAAGTTGCGTAATTTATACTGGATCTCCTGGAATGTTTTCAGAATCTTCCTTTGGGATCCTTTTTGACTATTTTCGCTCGAAACTTTGACGAGTAGGATGGCTTATCTCGAAAAGTATGGCGTTTAGAACAAAATATCAGGAGGGGAAACTTTTAATTTTCCATTTTAAATCTGTTTAAATGTTTTCAGAATTTCTTTTTGAAATTTTTTTGGCCACAACTCGGCCAAAATTAAGCGAAAATAGTGTAAAAAAAACTTAGAGGAAAAATCTGAAAAAATTCCAGACGGTCTAGTATAAATATTCTAGAAAATATGACATTTTCTCTTAAGCTCTATAGTTCTTGAGTTACGTCGAATTTTCCTAAATTAGTCTTTGTTTGCCAAAAATAAAATAACTTTGCGAAAAAAATCGTACGAAACTTTAAAAACAACTAAAATGGAGTTGCTGCTACCCCTTTCAAGTTTATCATTGGTAAACATGACAAAAAAAATCCATAAGTTATGAGCCCAATTCTCGATGGTCAAAAAATAGCCGAAAAACGGTCACGTACAAAAGTGGGTATCGGGTAAAAAAAGATCATAATAAATATTTTTAAATAGCAAAACAAAGCTGAATTTGTCCTATTCAAAACGCTGTTCGTTAAATCTGGATACATATATATATATATTTTTTTTTTACGCAGCTATCTAACTTTTAGTGCAGCAACAAATATCGGCTGGTGTTTGCAAACGTTTGAGCGGCAGTATATATCCTTTGTTATAAACATTTTTCAAAACCCCGTGATATATCTATATTTCCAGACTGGTCTAAAAATATGGACTAGCACGTATCCATATTAACAGTATAAAATAAGAATATTGATTATTTATATGAAATAAAAATATTGGTTTTATTGATCTTATTCTCTTCTTAGCCATTAATTAAGTTATTGCTTCATTATCTTCTTCATTAATTTTAATTAAAAAATTTTCCCGGTTCATCTTAATATATTCTTTGGAGGCAAGTTGCTAATGGATCGAGTAAGAAAGATGGCGTCGGAGCACTACCCACCTTATTTTTTTTAAACCAAATAACACTGTAAATGAAAGCCGTTATAGTACTCTTTAAACAAAGTATAATTTTTCTCCACTTCTTCCTTCAAAGAAAAAAATATATTCGATGGAGCACTCTATCAGTGAGCCTTTATTATTGGTATGAAGCAAAATACATGAACATATTGGACAAATGTTATAATTTTAAAATTATGGGAAAAATCTCACGCGCGGGCGAAGGGGAGGGTGTCCACATGTCACCGAATCTCACCAGGAAGGAGAGGGTCCAAATAAAAAAAACACCTCACGTAATTAACGGACACCTGCATTTTATATTTATCAAATTGTAGATATACTTTAATAGCATTTTTAAGCATAAAATACAAATGTTTAAATTAATTTATCATAAAAACGGTGGAACTATGGCAGAGTGTCGCAGCAAGGTTGCCACAAGAGTTGCGAATCAGCATACAGTTTACTTTCCCGTCAACTTTGAGTTGCAAAAAAAATCCACCAAGTTTTTTAGTTGGAACATATATAGTTTCTGGTTGAGAGTTATTAAAGTGAAGAACCTGCAAATTTAAGAGAATGGCACGCACTTACAAAACAATCAAAATTTTCTGTACAACTAAGGCATCTCGGGAGTGCATAAGTGCAAGGGCTATGAGATTCGAAGGAGTATTAGTGAGCTGTCCGTTCCATTGTTGCGAAAACTATTTTTAAGCTAGTTTTTCGGTTGACTAAAGAAATACTAGAAATGCATGTAAAACAAGTAATACGGATTTACGACTACTTACTGCGAACAGCAAGTGCCTTCGTGGCATTAATTGCGGGTTTGACTACACTCTTCGTGCGGTTTGATTGTGAGCCGGTGACGCTCGAATTTTTTAATGTTTCGTCGCCGAATATGGCGAGAGCCATATTCTTGACGAACATAGAATCCGACCGCGCATTGTAGACTGCGTTGTCGTACGTTACTTTCGGCAGCCAAATATTTTCGCCACAGTGTATCTGCAAATGTTTATGCCATTATAAATTTTGTACAATAGCACGCAATACAATTTTTATCAATGATTAAGGCAAAGCTAAAGACTTATGGGTACGAGGGAGATAGAGCTGACTCTTCTGACAGACTTTTTTCGAAAATGACTTTTTGGAATAAAAAAAAAAGTGTGGGTGTCTGCCCCAATTAATTACGCAGGGGCCACCACTATTTTTTTATTGTAACTAGCCGCTTTTAAGAAATGTGTGTCAGAATTTGTTTGAGGTTATGTTCACCTTACGCCTATGGCCTTAAGGAACTAGTTATAACATCGTAAAAATGTTTTTAACTTTTGTGTGAACGCTTTTCTTAAAGTCGATGAGTACAATAAAAAACCAATAAGTCAGGTTATCTGCCTGACTTCATTGATTTCAGTGTCTGATTCAAATAGTAACAATCTTGCTTTAGCTTCCCATAAAGGAAATACTAGCACAAAATTCGGCAAAATTGGGGACGGCTTGTATTAAAGGATCTGTTATGTAAAGATGCTCCAAAAAACCAACAAAATTATATTTTCGGCATTCAATATTCGGTACTCTATTGATTGTTTATTGCCGCGCAGTGGCTTACCTTTTCCTGATCGCCGTCTTTACGGACAAACCCTGGCAGCGGAGGTTTATGGGCATCTTGTAGACTCATACTCTCCGCGGTATTGCCGGCCGCTGAATGAGCACCTGCGATTTTCGTAATTGTTACAACATTTATCATATAATGGAACCAAGACTTGTACAAAGAATTCCATCTAAAATTTTTGGGCGAGTGTTATTGCCAATGGTTTGACAATTTCAGACACAGTATTTAGAAACAAAGAACAACTAAATGTACGACAGCGCGTTTTGGGTACATTCTACAATTCATTTTTAAATAAACATTCTTATGTAATAACTTTATGAAACCTTACATTTGCATTCCTTCAAGGCATCTTCTCACTTAACAATTTTCAAAAAATTAAATTCTTTTTTATTACATTTTTCGAAAGTATACATATCCAAAAGCATCATACTAAAATTTTATAAAGATCGTTAAAGTCTAATTGTATTTTTGTGTGACCTTTATTTTACTACCTGAGCACGTAGGTTCTCAGGAAGTAAACTTTAAACGCATTTTTCTTGAAACAACGTTTTTCAACGGCTTGTTGATAAAATCTTCGAAACTACTAAACGGATCCTTATGAAGTTTTAACCACATATTCTTTACAACTATAGCTATAGCGCATATCAAGGATTTTTTTAACTTTGATATTTACTAAATTTTTTTGCCAAAAGCGGCGTCAAAAACACGTTTTTTTTGTTTTTTTCGAAAGATGTCCACTATTTTGTTACTTCTGCATATATAAAAATCCGTTTGATTTTTTTGTTTCGGATGATCGGATAATTTATCTCCGAGACATCATCAATAGCGCAGACCTCCAATTTTTTTGGGGCGTTTTTTTATCTACCAATTTTGTTGATTAATAGTGATGTAAATGATCAAGTTAATTTTTTAATGTATTTCGCAAGTGTATTTATCAAGTATAATAACTTCCATATCAATATCTATAATATAAAACTATTCATGAAAATAGTATTTTTTGTAGCATCTAAAGTGAGAAGACGCCTTCATACTCATGTGAATTTTACTGATAATAAGAACGTTTATTATATATTTTTTATAATCGTTCACTGCGAAACCGACAGCTCAATTATGAAATACCCTCACACGATCAACATATCAATCTATGACTTTTCGTGTAGACCATTTGTAGGTTTATTCCGATGAAAGTTCAGAAACAAATTCAATTTCGCTAAGTCATAGAGCTGAAAATATGCAAAACCAAAGTATTACTTACTTTGCAGCTGCTTCCAGTTGCTCTCAAGGGTTTCGCGAGATCGCGCAATGAGAACATCTTTTTTTTCTCGAGCCTCCTTATAGTTTAAAAAATCGTAGCTCAAAGTCTCAATAGTTTTGACCAACTGCTCGCAACAACATCCATTATTACTCACCTTTGAGGATGCTTTCTGGAAAAAATATCATTTATTTTAATCTTATTCTATCTCAGGGTTGTTCCGGTAGAAAAGGGGTGGCAAAATTGGTATGGAAATGTAAAAGATCCGGTCCGATTGTCCTTTCAATTTTATATTCGTGCTTCTTGACATAATTAATGAAAAACGTATTTTAGTGTTTTTAGAAATTCGTCTCCTAAGGGGCGAAAGGGGGTGGCAAAGTTTTTATGAAAAAAACGTAGTCAGAAGATTTGCTTCAAACTTAGTATTATTCTACTTCAACATAATTAATCAAATACGTACTTTAGCGTTTTTCAAAATTCAACCTCTAAACGAAAGGGGCTGGCAAAGTTTGTACGGAAAATAAAAATAAAAGGTACAATTTACTTGAAGCTTTGTATAACTGCTCCTAGACACAATTCATGAAATTGTATTGTTTTTCGAAATTCAATCATTGAACGAAAAAGAGGGTAGCAAAGTTTGTATGGTAAAAAAAATATCTTGTCAAATTGACTTGAAACTTCCTATTAACCATAGAATCACGTGCATGGGTCGTTTGTGTCCGGGCTACATCTTCCATTCTAGTGTAAACAACCCACATACACCCACAATTTAATTAAAATGTTCATTGAAAAAGGGATTTGTAGGGATGGCAAAAGGTTTATCGTATAGTTAAGAGTCTAAGGAAGACCCATTAATTTTTTCATTTTTCCGTACACAATAACATAGTCAAATAAGCGACGGGCGCGAACGACCCATATGCATGATTCACGGATGCTAAAAGCTATGACATGATTATAGGGCTAATGCTCTTCAATACAGTGCTACGTGTTCCTTAATAAAACATTTCGGGAGCACATATCATTAAGGAACATTCAACACAAGTCTGCGCGAGTGAAGCCGCGGGCGGAAAGCTAATAACGAATACATTTCTGACTTGCCCCATTTCTGAGGTGCTTTCACTTATACGTTTTTTACTCGACTTTTGCTTGTCCATAGATTGGCACCTTCTCTTCTTTTTTTACTTTGATTTTGCAACCTGCCTTTCCACTCCATTTTCATTCTTTTCCTGCGATGATTTTAGTCATTTAGAATCGATGTATCACACAGGGCGACCACTTCGAAAACGCGAATTGTGATTTTTCCGAACCCACATAACTGATTGGAATTAAATCAATTTAGCCAATTCAGGACGGTGGCAAAAGGTGACTGAACTTCTACTTGTTCAAGAATCTGTACCATTTACATGGAATCACAAATCTCGTTTTCGCAGCTATCTTTCTCGCACTCATATATCAGCTAATCCACTTTCATATACTGTCAAACTGAATGCTTTGGCCTTTTATCAGTCAGCAACTGAGCGAATTTCACAGACATCTCGAACTCCATACACAGTCAGTAGTCTAGCGCTCTTGCTTTAGTATTAGTGTTGTGATTAAATTCTGACAGGAGCCCAATCGTTTCCAGAACTTCGTCCACATTTGTTCCGATTGAATCAGGCTTGTTCGGATAACTGGGGAGATATTCCATCTCCGTGGGAAGAGCAGATACTGAATGATTGAATACCCCATCCTGTCCAGTCACATCTTCTGTCGGCTGAGGTTCAGAATTTTCAATGTCAGGCGATTTTCCCTTGGGCAGCGCCGACACAGACAATGTCAGGAGTGGTGATCGTGCACGTGGCACTGAGGCAATATCTGGCAGAATTATATCGTGAACGATCGGTGAAATGGCATTCTGACTATTGATTGTATCTCTCTCAATCGCAGGTTGATCTTCCGAATATAACGGTGGAAATGTTGGAGAAACACATACAGTGGATGCCGACCCATTATCAGACGTGTCACTCTATAGAAAATATTATGCGTTGAATAGAGCGATTGAGGGTGGGGTCTAATTTGATTAGTATCAGGCAAAATACAAAATAGAACTTATCCGCGTCCATAAAATGGTTTCAAAATAAATTGCAACTAGCACAAGCAATTTGCATTCATTTTCAATCAATCACAATAACTGCGAGCAGCTTATCATCTACTATGAAAAAATCTTTATTGGTTTTCGTCGGTTCAACAAATAAAATAGATCTGGCATCATATAAAATCCTATTAAAAATGAAAGTACTGGGGAATCGGCGGATTGGCGTGGTGGCTAGCTTAAGGCGTCTTCTCACATGACAATTTTCGAGAAATCGATTTTTTTCTTATTACATTTTTCGCATTTACATATCCAAAAGTATTGTACTAAAATTTCATGAAGATCGGAGGAGGCTAACTGTATTTTTGTGTGACCTTTACTTTACTACCTGAGCACGTAGGTGTTTAGGAAGTAAACTTTAAATGAGTTTTTCTCGAAACAACGTTTTTCGACGGCTTGTTCATAAAATCTTCGAAACTACTAAACCGATCCTCATGAAATTTTAACCATATATTCTTTACGATTATAGCTATAGCGCAATTTAAGGATTTTTTCAAATTTTGATATTTACTTCTTTTTTTGCCATAACGGTGAAAAAACGTTTTTCATGTTTTTCCGAAAAATGGTTGCTATTTTGTTATCCTGGCATATATAAAAAATCGTATGATATGCGCTATAGCCGTTAACATACTGAATCTAAAACCGTTTGATTTGTTTTGTTACGGATGATCCATCTCCGAGATGGATCAGCGCAGTAAATTGGAGTGGGAAAATTCATTTCTCCTAAAAAGTGTTTCCCGCTTACGTTCCGATATGCTAGCCGGCCCGAACGACTAAGCCATCTAACAAGGAGACGGCACGACCGTGGGGTCGGGGAATTGGCCTCATTTTTTTGTGGTGAAAGAGGGCCCCTAGCACCTCACTTGGTTAAAGTAGTAGGACGCACTGCTCGGAGAATTCCGAGAAAAATCTATTCAAAGTTTCGTAAGCGCCTTATGAGTTTAAGACGGAATGACACCTCATCGCGGTCGGTATGGTAGAATAATTATAGATACCCAAAAATCTTTAAAACGGCTCTTCAGATCCCGTCGAAACTTTGCCAAACGGCGTCAAATAGATAGACGAACGCTGTCTGCCCCTCAAATTTTCTGAATTTGAGAATAAAAACGTAGAATGACTTATCGTAGGCCAATCTACATTTTTTTCTCAAATTCAGAAAATTTGAGGGGCAGACAGCTGTTCGTCTATCTATTTGACGTCGTTTGGCAAAGTTTCGACGGGATCTGAAGAGCCGTTACAGAGATTGTTGGGTATCTATAATTGTTCGACCATACCGACCGCGATGAGGTGTCATTCCGTCTTAAAATGTCAGGCACTTGTCGAGCCGCCGTCTAGTCTAGACGGGTAGGGCTCGGTCTTTCGCGCCGGAGGTCTCGCGCTCGATTTCTCCTTCGGATCTCATTTTTTTTTTCGTTATCCCAACAATTATTCAAAACGTGTCTGACCCCTAAATTATTTTTTTAAATTTATTTACATTATTTTCATTTTTTTAAAATTATTTTATTTCTTTTTCCGATAAAACAATTCATAACGGTGGGTTTTTTTATTTTTCATTGTTAAGTATATGAGGACGAACATTGGGTTTTTAATGAGAATAGCAAAGTCGATTAGGAAAAATGCAATTATTCTTCATATAATAATTATACAGGGTGTCCCAGAAGTAACGTTCGCCTTTCTAGCATCTGGTGGGAAAAAAACATTCTGAGACAAAAAGTCCTTACAAGGAACATCCCTCAGGTGTCCGCCTCCGATTTTGTTGTAACTCATATATGTGATAGAGCATCGGAAACTTTGAGGCACGTATTTTTTTTTATCGGCGGAAGAACGGATTTAAGGGGGGAAACCGCCCCTCAAAGAAAGGCGTGTCGAGGGGTGATTTTGCAGTTTCACCCAGAAGCAATCCACCGATCTGAATGAAACGAAAACGAAAATTCTTCTAATGAAAAGCGATGAAAAATCCACTATGAAATTGTTAAGAAAAAATTTAACTAGAGGGTAAACCAGCCCTCAATTTGCCTTTTTTCACCCCACACTTAAGAGGGTTGTATGCAAATTAATAAAACAGGTATCATTTTGAAGGGCGATTAAAATTAAAGTTGACGGGTTTTTGCGTTTTGGCGGCATAGCACATTTAAGGGGGTAAACCACCCCTAACATAAATTTATTTATCATGGTCGTTTTTTCTGTGTTTAAAGTATATCCGCTGATTTCAAATATTTCTATAAGCTACAATTTAATGTTTTATCATATTTCAAAATTATTACATTCGTCTTAAGGGGTAACTACGCCTCTGACGAGAAACATCATTGAAGTATCCGCTTTCGATTTCGTTGAAACTCATATATGTGGTAAAGCATTGCAAGCTATTAAACATGTTTTTTTTGTATCGGCAGAAAACCGGTGTTAGGGGATGAAACCACCCCTCAAAGTTTCTCCCACAAGCAGTCCACCGATCTGAATGAAACAAAATCGAAAATTCCTCTAATATTAAGCGATGAAAAATCCACTACGAGAGTGTTGATTAGAAATATAATTAAGGGGTAAACCACCCCTCCATTTTTCGTTTTTCACCCTACGCTTAAGAGGGTTCTATGAAAATTAATAAAACGAGTATCATTTTGAAGAGAATCAAAATTCAAGTTACCGCGTTTTTGCGTTTCAGCGGAACAGCAAATTTAAGGGGGTAATCCACCCCTAACATAAATTTGTTCATCATCGTCGTGTTTTCTGTGTTTAACATGTATCCGCGGATTCAAAATATACTCCCGCATTTATAAATTATTACGTTTTTAAATTTTTACATTTTAAGGGTAAACTACCCCTTCTAATTGCTTTTCGTTTGAAGTTTCGCGAAAGGTTTCACGAATTTCGTTAAAACTGTTTCATTTAATCGGTAATATCAATTTTGTGTTTGTGTGTGCAGGCATATTCGTTTTGAGTTTTAGGAGCGGTACTTTGGGAGTGGGGACATGGGGCTACCCGTTACTGATAAGACTCATATTTTCGTGTCGAGACGCTTCCGATTTTAATATGCACATCCATTAAGCATCTCCATAGGAATAAACATACACTTCTACTATATCATTAATTATAATCATTTCCAGAATAAGTTATAAGGCTCACTTCGTATATTTCGGAACGATGATGCGCCTGGATCAAGCGATGATATACCCAGCGACGTAGTTTTGTGGAGGAATGTATATTTTTATTATTTTACTGTTTATTTTATTAAACATATTAATGCAACTGAGGGTTTTACAGTAGGTTAACGAACATGTGTTTAATATATTTTGACATATTTCATTTGGGAATCATATCAGCCGATTTAATTAATAGTACTTGTGAAAAGTATCACAGTCATATGCCGTCAAATCATTATCTCGTGACATATACTTTTTTCATATGATAACTATCAACAATCATGGCTCATAATTCCTGCAATAATGATAGTCGTCAAAAAAATGCTTTAAACACAACGACTTTTTGCACCATGCACATCTGATAATGGCCAAATTATTGCAACCGGGTATTTCACAATGTGTGTTCGATTCACCAAAACCAAAGGTAACAGGATTTTCAAAATCTTCTGGTTTTTTAGATATATAATTACTTTTATACCATGAATATTTAAAAAGATTAGAATACCGCGGTGATGAGAGTTGATTGTGTGTAAGTGATTGCAATTTAATTATATTATTCCTCAAGTGCAAATTCATATCAGATTTTAATAATATTACACTGTCTCAAAAATGTCGGACGAAATTTTTCCACACTCTGAATCCAAATACATCGAGCGGCTGAATTTTTCCAGTTGTACCTTTTGGAATAATCATTGGGATTATCTTCTTATCACGAGGTGTCGCTTCATGAACAACCTTAGGGCAGTGTCCACTCCAGGAGTCTATCAATAATACGCTATGTCTCCCGACGTCAGGAAAGAAAACCTTTTCCAACCAAGTTTTGAAATGCTCTGTTAACACAAAACAGTTTCAATATTTAAAAAAAATACTAATGTTGACATCAATTACATTTCATATTAAAAAAAAAAATCATTCATCATAATATGTGAGCATACGTACCAGAAGTAAGTTTTCCAGATTTGGATACTAATACAAAGACGTTTTCTGCTTGAAATAGCGCTTTCTCTACTCGTGGTCCGAATTCACCCTTCGTCTCCTTTAAAAAGATGAAAAGTGGGGAAAGTAATTTCCCCTCAGCGCTGATAGTAGGCTGAATTGTATAGCTGTGAGTTATTGAAGAAACTGACTGTACAACGCATTCAACTTTCTTTTCTCCTTCCGTTGCAAGAGTTCGCGCCGAATGAATTTCCATATGAAAACCGCTTTGATCCGAATTATACACATTTTCCGGTCCATACTTTTTTATCAGTGGTGCAACATCGGTGACAAATTTTTCTGCATTTTTCCGTAGAAGTTCTTCTTCTCCCGTAGTTTTGCGCGTTACAAATTTATTGATTTTTCTGGATACAATGCGATGCTGTTTTTTAAAATTCCATAGCCAATTATGAGAGGCCTTAAATCGCACATCATGAAACCTATCTCCTTTTCGGCTTGTAGCGCCCACTTTTGAAGATCAACATCATGTATTATGACACCAGCATCTAGAGCAGTCTTCAAATTCTTCAATGTATATTCAGAAATTTGCGCTAGCTTTTCTTTATAAGTACCGCCTTTATTCAGCTGATGTGCCCAGCGCCGCAATTGTCTTTCAGACTTGACAGATTTGTATTTCTGTTGGACGGTTTTGAGGCTATAGTTTTTTGTCTT
Organism: Ophion costatus; assembly: GCA_951751655.1. Classification (NCBI taxonomy): domain Eukaryota; kingdom Metazoa; phylum Arthropoda; class Insecta; order Hymenoptera; family Ichneumonidae; genus Ophion; species Ophion costatus. The sequence continues at coordinate 11,378,647 of OX632361.1, read as the reverse complement.
ACCAGACCTCCAGTATTGAACTGCTTTATTTTTGTAATCGTAGTTCACCTCATCATCACTGGAACAGGCGTCAGAATCACTACCACCAGTATCCTTTTGCCATACGGTATCTTCTACAGCATTGGCTTCGTACTGTTTAAATGGTTCTTGAAAAGCGAGCGTTTCTTCCTCTATCATTTCAACTCCATTATAGTCTTGCATGGAACTGATCAATATTTGTTCAAAACCGTCCGCAAGTTCAATTTCCGCGTTGTTAACCGGCGTTTGTGAAATATCCATAGCTTCAAATGTAGCTAGTAGAAGTTTGATAACGTTTATTGGGTTGACTTTCATGGCTGATGAAATTTGTATTATCCAATACACAGTACACTGTTTGTAGCTCACTTTAACGTGAAATGGAAGAATCCGAATGCTAACCGTCTTATAAAGCAAGCGATAAAACTGCAAGCTATTGACAACTTGAACTGCCAGAGGCCAATCACACATTACCCGAAAATGTAAACACATTATCGGGTAATGTATGATTAACGTCTTGCAATTCAAGATGATAATAGCGTGCAGTTTAATAATTGCCCAGTGTAAAAATTCTGCGTAGAATACAAATTTTGCGCAAATATCGTTATCGCGTCATTACGCGATAAGAATATTTGCGCTGGAAGAATTAATTATTGCAGTTAGTCGAGAAAAGCTGATACGTAGGCAAATAAACATCGGTCTGTTCGTTGATTGTATAACTTCATACACAGAGATAAAAGATTTCCGAACGGGAGCATTCTGGATAATTACGGATTTAAGAATCGAAGAGTAAACATTTATCTGCGTATGATTTATTTTACGCGGAATAACAAAAACGAAAAAACCAAATATATTTATATATACCATTTGAATTTTATTAATAGTATCGTTAATATATTTTTGTTACTGCTTTGCATCGTTGCATGGGAGATGCTTTCATCAAAACTTTTGAATTAGAGGAAGAATCATTTCGGTACGAAAATATAATTATGAAAATATGAAATTATGAGCCTTATAAGTAAGGAGTCCCCACTTCCAAAGCACCGCGCCTAAAACTCAAAACGAATATGCCTGCACACACAAACATAAAATTGATATTACCGATGAAATGAAAACAGTTTTAACGAAATTCGTGAAACCATTCGCGAAACTTCAAACGAAAAGCAATTAGAGGGGGTAGTTTACCCTTAAAATGTGAAAATTTAAAAACGTAATAATTTAAAAACGCGGGAGAATATTTTGAATCCGCGGATACATGTTAAACACAGAAAACACGACGGTGATGAACAAATTTAGGTTAGAGGTGGTTTACCCCCTTAAATTTGCTGTCCCGTTGAAACACAAAAACGCGCCAACTTGAATTTTGATTCCCCTTCAAAATGATACCTCTTTTATCAATTTTCATACAACCCTCTTAAGCGTGGGGTGAAAAAGGGCAAATGGAGGGGTGGTTTACCCCTCAATTATATTTCTAATCAACACTCTCGTAGTGGATTTTTCATCGCTTAATATTAGAGGAAATTTCGATTTTGTTGCATTCAGATCGGTGGACTGCGTGTGGGAGAAACTTTGAGGGGTGGTTTCATCCCCTAACACCGTTTTTCTGCCGATACAAAAAAACATGTTTAATAGTTTGCAATGCTTTACCACATACATGAGTTTCAAGCAAATCGAGAGCGGATTCTTCAATGATGTTTTTCGTTAGAGGGGTAGTTACCCCTTAAGTCGAATGTAATGATTTTGAAATATGATAAAACATCAAATTGTAGCTTATAGAAATATTTAAAATCAGCGGATATACTTTAAACACAGAAAAAACGACCGTGATAAATAAATTTATGTTTGGGATGGTTTACCCCCTTAAATGTGCTATGCCCCAAAACGCAAAAACCCGTCAACTTTAATTTTAATTGCCCTTCAAAATGATACCTGTTTTATTAATTTGCATACAACCCTCTTAAGTGTGGGGTAAAAAAAGGCAAATTGAGGGGTGGTTTACCCCCTAATTCAATTTTTTCTTAACAATTTCATAGATGATTTTTCATCGCTTTTCATTAGAAGAATTTTCGTTTTTGTTTCATTCAGATCGGTGGATTGCCTCTGGGTGAAACTGCAAAATCACTCCTCGACACGCCTTTCTTTGAGGGGTGGTTTCCCCCCTTAAATCCGATTTTCCGCCGATAAAAAAAAATACGTGTCTGAAAGTTTTCGATGCTCTATCACATATATGAGTTTCAACAAAATCGGCGGTGGACACCTGAGGGATGTTCCTTGTTAGTGGTAGTATTGTGATTTTTTTTAGTTTTGTGTTACTCTTCGGATTAGTCTAGCCACAACACTGTAGTGGCAGTATTGTTATTTTTCTTAGTTTTTGTATTACTCTTCGGATTAGTCTAGTCTTTGCATATTTTATGGCATTTCCTAACATGCACTGAATATTCAGTAGAAACAAAATGTTACGGTAAAAATCTTGACCGTGAAATGTAGCAACAAAAATCTGTGCAAAATTTTAGATAGACAAAGGGTATTGGCTTTTTGGAAGTGTACCCACGTACTACTGTGAACTGCCGTCTCTTTCTATTTTTTCTAACATTTTTCAAAATACAAAAAATGTAAACAAAGTAATGAAACCCATAAACGCTTTCTGTGTTTTGTGTAACAAAGAGGCTATTTCACGTAAAGCAGACCCGATTCTGATGCTGAATCTTTTACAATACAAATAAATACATATATGCACAAATAGACTAGTTTTGTACTTACGTATACATTACCATAGACGCAGATGCCATTTTTTATTGGATATCCATATACAGACCGACCGAAGCATTGTCACTCAAGTCTACATAGGTTGGAAAACACCAATTTAAAACAGATACAGGAAACTGATTCGAACGGATATAAGTATGACGCATATTTGCATACAATCACCCGAGCTTCATTATTAAGCTGAATCTTTGACTATACGAATAAATGCCGAGATGCGCAGATATATTATAATCTGCATCAACATATGCATTCACATAGACTTAAAGGTCAGTTTTGCATTAGGTAATCCATATAGAGCCCTATCTGAAATATTCTCTCTTCACCCTGGATAAGTTTGGAAACTCTCATTAAAACATATACAGGTTAAACCCATATTTATCAATAAGATTGTTGAATCTGTATTTCCCCATTAAATGTTAATCAGTCAATACCAATTACTGCTGATGAAGTGACTTATCTGAAATATCTGATTCAATCATATTGAAAACGTACATTTTTATCGGAAAATGATGCGTTTTTGTCCATGGAATCACAAATTCTATCCCATACAAAACTTGATCCTAATATATCTGTCATTTCTCATAAGGCGAAATAAGTACAGTTTCATACGTATCAGTTTTTGCATTCGAGATCTGATAGCAAAAAATCGTGGATTTTCCCGTTTTATGCACATTCGCTTACAAACGGTCAAGTCCATCTGAAACGTATAAATTTATAACTTGTGGAAATACAATTAGAAAAATATTCAGATCAAATCCGTAGCTGCTGATAAATGCACGCAACTTGTCGATCAGTGTAAAATGCAGATTTGATGCAGTAAATCGCACATACGTTATTCCCTATAGATTCCATTTTGCTGATAAAAACAATAGAATCTGGTACATTCCATATCGGTATATCCAAATAGAAACCGTATATGCGAACATTCCAATGAGTCCAGATAAATTACGAAAATCCGCTATCGGTGCTGCCAATAGACCAAACGGCAATGTATCGGATTTTTATCGTTGGCTACAGGATCGTATCGGTCCTTTGCAACAGGGTTATCAGAGCGGTATCTCGATCGATTTCTACTTGTGGCATTACAGGTCGAGCGCCTGTTGCCAATCGTGATTGTTTTTCTTTGGTAAGGTTCTCTCGCTGTATGCATTTCATGTTCGCCCTCATTTTTTTTAGTTGTTTCACCGTCCTCTGTAATTATAATAATTGATTTGCTAATTAGAAATAGCAATAGAGTTGTATACATATAAAAGAATTTATATGCCTTTGCAGAGATAATCGATGAACCATTGTATTCTTCGTAAATCCGATTCCACGCATCCTCTTTGTTTTTTAAGGTGCCAGCGTCACTTTTTTAAATTTCAATCACATGAGAGTACTTTTTTGGAAGATTTATGAAAAGTCGCTTTTCAGTATCCGAGTAATGTTTCTGGGACATTTTGCCATGTTTATAAACGTTTGCCCGACACGCCCGATAAAAAACACCGGTTCGAGGGGATTCTGACAACTCAAGTTTAAGCCTGGTTTTCAAGCTTAAACGTGATTGGTTGATACAAAAGAAATATTTTTAAAATGGCTGAAAGCTCGCTTAAGCTTTGTCTTGGTCAAGACGTTCTTAAGTCTGCAAAAAACTATTACTTATTAAAGAACATCTTATTTTTTTACTGTGAATGCATAACATCTTGAGCATTACTTATTCAAGTAAGACGTTCTTGATGAAGACGTGCTCAATTTATCGCCTGAGGTACGACTGTGAATACGGGCCAATGTCTTTACCCAGTTACCCAGATAGACAAGCGTACGATTCCCCTAGGGCACTCCACGGCGTGAAGTCACCGTTCCGTTACCATACTGTCACGGCGTACTATGTCACGGCGTAATGTTACGGTACCGGTACGCCGTGCGATTCGAGCGAATCGTACTCGAGCAGTACGGCGTAATGTCACCGTACCAATACGCCGTGCGATTCGAGCGAATCATACACGAGCACTACGGCGTACTGTTACCGTACCGGTACGGTACTATTACGTCGTACGATTCGAGCGAATCGTACATGAACGATCATGGCGTATTACATATTTATAAATACGTATGCAAGAGGAAGTGTTTTTGTAAGAATAATATTCTGTCAGATAATTCCTTAAAAAAATATATATAAATATGCCATCTGTAACAGTTATTAAATAGGCACGGGAGGATAGCTTATTCCACCATTTTTCGTCTGCCTCTCGCGTTACGGCTCTGTAGAAAGCGCGCAAAAGCCGTACCAGTGACAAGTCGTTACGCCGGACGAGGTGGCAAATAAAAAGTACAATTGTGCGAAAAATATCAATTTTCGTCGCTTGGGAGCGATAATTAATGTGAGAGAGTGTTCGATCGTGCGTTACCGGACGTGTGAAGAGGACAACCTTAAGACATCCGAGGAATTGGCGAGATTCGACGGAAAGCGTTGGACAAAGTGCCATTTTGGATAAAGAAACTTTTTTGACAGGGTAAGTTTTTCTTTTACGCAATTCTTTATTCTGGTTTGACTCTTCCTTTTCTCTTTACCTCTTTTTTTTCATAAATTAAATGGAGAAAATTATTTATTTCATGAAGACGTAAGTCTCCGCCGGAATTCTTTCCGCTACACACTATGACAATGACCATAATACCAAACGTCAGTACAATGCATCCAAAATAATGCATGCAATCTTTTTATGCAAAAAAATAATAGTCGATGCCGAGAGATCCGGGCAAACGACTGTTAAAAATGTGATCCGAAATGCGATTTTATAACTACATAAGTTGGAAACATTCCGTAAATTACTAAAACACTTCATGCGTGCTTATTGCTGGATTAGATTTTGCTCCAATTCATTGGCATTGTATTGTTTTTTTTAAACACATTTCAGGGGGCCGTTTACCGTTCATTCGATTTTTCTTCGATAACAAAACATTCTTTTTCATCCTTTTCTTGCTCATAGAGGCTCGTCTGTTCCGAATTCGGTTTCTTTTCGGTTGCAATTGTTTTCTTATCGTAGTTTCCCTAAATTCGGTAGGTATGTTTCTGCTCTCGAATAGACTAAGTCGTAAGCCTTACGATGCAATTTTGCATCGTAGCGCTGGATTTAACCCCACCCCTAACCACTGTAGCCCCGGAAAACCCCTCATCCGAATATTTTCCATCTGTTTCCCAATGATCAATGCCACACGTGTGTATTTTGCATTTAATACCTGAAAAATCCCGAGCAATGCCGCAATTAATACCTCTCGTCTAAAGCAGTGCAAAAATATACGAGCGACTTCTTCTCCGTCTCTTTCATTCGAATCGCATATCAACAAATGAATCTTGAGTTAAAAGCACAATGGTAAAACCCACGAGAATTGAATTTTCTCCCAATTTTAATGATTCCACGCGTTCAGGATCTTCCACGTTGAAATTAACCAAAACTTTTACAAAAAAAACGAGTTCGTTGTGAAAAAAAGATTTTTTTTATCATAAAATGAATTTCCAACTAAAATTTTCAATTTCAGACTTCATCTTCACAGAAAAAGAATTTGGACACACTCTGTTTTAGATAAATAAATGCGTCTCAATGGACAATTCATTAGGGAGAAGAAAAATGTTTTTTTGATGTGGCTGAGAATCCCAATTTTTTATTAATTAAATCTACAAGTAATAAAATCATAAACAAATAATATAAATAATAAATATTCCTTACATTTATATTAGATATTTTTCATTTTCTTCGGATTGGCCAAAATGGAACACAGACGTTTATAATTAAAATGATTTTGAAGATAATTTTTTTTTTATTCAATTTTTATATTTTACTAAATTTACTATACTGTCTCTCTTATTTATGTTATTGTTTACTACTAACTGTTTTTAATATTATACTTTCAACTTTGATTAAAAGTTTTCGCTTTAATATCATTATAATTATTAATAGTATTAGGAGATATAGACAATTGAGGAGGTCATATTTTTCAGGTCCATTTTTTGTCGCATATGCGCAATGACCTTCGACATATGCCGATATATATATTATTGTAGATAATGTGTATTTTTTGTAGTCGATCCCGCAATCTACTTTTGGGCCGAGATATTCGAGAAATCGGAGAACGAGGTGCCCTGAGAGGAGGAGCTCGTGAATAAATTGGAGTCGTGCGACTTGGATTTTACCAATTTTAATTCGGACGACGATGTGGACGTGCTGCCTCCCGTGAACGTGGCGAACGGAGTGCCACCACTGCTAAGACAAGATCCCGACAATTCTCACGTTGCTCGCACCAATACCGTCATGCTCAAACTCGAGACCGACAATCTTCATATAATGGAGACGAGAACGAGAATACCGAAACGCGTGGCACAATTATATTGTGCCACCGCCGATGTGTGGCGGATGGCGGCAGTTGAAATAAAGCGAAAATTTCCGAAAATGTAGTGCCCAATTGTTAACGTTATAAAAATAATAAATTGTCGCAATCGGCTTTCTTTTCCAAAGTATAACGAAGTTTCGCTGTGGAAAAGAAAGCAAAAATTTCTGAAAATCTAATGTGCAATTGTAAAAGTAATAAAAAATAAGAAATTGTCCCAATTCACTTTGTTTCTCAAATCAAAACGCATTTTCGCTTTGGAAAACAAAGCAAAAGTTTCTAAAAATCCAATTCTCAATTGTTAAAGTAATGAAAATACAATTTGTTAAAATTACGACAATCAAAAGTTGTTAAAAACTATACAAATTTAAAAAACCACAAGATTAAAAAATAGTAGAAACCGAAAAAAAGCAAAAATCGTAGATTCGCCTTGTTTTGAAAATTTCAAAAAATGTAATGCGCATTCGTCAAAGTTATCAAAATAAAGAATTGTCGCAATTCGCTTCGTTTTCTAATACAAAACGAATTTTCGCTTTGGAAAACAAAGCGAACATTTATAGAATTCAATGTTCAGTGGCAAAAGTTATAGAAACGAAAAATTGTTAAAATTGCGACAATATAAAATTGTTGAAAATTGTATAGATTTTAAAAACCAAAAAAATGTTTAAATTGTCTAAACGAAATTGTAAGCAATCTGTAAGAAATTGTTGTGAATTGTAAGAAACTTTCGTCAATTGTGAGAAATATTTACAAATTGTAAGAAATTTTCGTAAAACGTAAGAAAATTTTGTTAATTGTAAAAAAATTCTAAAAATTGTAAAATATTTCCGTATATTCTAAGAAATTTTCGTACATTGTTAGAAATGTATTTAAATTGTAAATTTTTTTAGACTGTAAGAAATGTTTATAAATTGCAAAAAAAATCGAATATTGTCAAAATTTCAGTAAATTGTGAGGAATTTTTGTAAATTGTAAGAAATTTTCGTATACGCTAAGATTTTTGTTAATTCTCGGAAATTTTGGTAAATTGTAAGAAATGTTTGTAAATTGCAAAAAAATTTTGTAAAATGTAAGAAAATTACATCAATTGTACAAAATTTTCGTAAACGGTAAGAAATTTTTGTAAATTGTAAAAAAAAGTTGTAAATTCTAAGCAATGTTTGTAAATTGTATAATAATTACAAAAAATATAAAATATTTCCGTGAATTATAAGAAATTTTTATAAATTGTAAGAAAAATTCAAAAATTGTACGACTCTTCCGTAAATTTAAGAAATTTTCGTAAGTTCTAATAAGTTTTTGTAAATTGTAAGAAATTTTTGTGAATTGTAAGAAAAAATCGAATATTGCAAAAAAGCTTCGTACATTCTAAGCAATCTTTGTAAATTGTAAAAAAAAATTGTATATTATAAAAAGATTTTGTAAATTGTGAACGATGTTTGCCAAGGAAACGGAAATAAATCAATAATTCAAAAACAATTTCCCTTTTTATTTACTATATATATATACACACACACACACACACCCATACATGCAAAGAAAAAAAGCGGTCCGTTCATGTATGGTACTACAGTGGTACGGTGTGAGTATTTTAAGCCTAACGAGAGGTTATTTTAACCGTACTATGAACGTACGGAGCTCGTTTTGAACGGATACAATAGCTTCACTATACCGGTACCGGGAGCGTACGTTAACTGCACGGTAACGCCACGGTACTGGCACATTTACCGTACGCTGTACCACACGCCGTACTACTCCTGTACCGTACACGAGCAGTACGCCGTACTACTCGCGTACGATACGGTGTGAGCTCACCGTACTGGTACATCCACTGTACGCCGTACCGTACGCTGTACTGTTACGGTACCGTTACCGTACGCACGTACGTGGAGGTCAGGGTGACGTTATGGCGTACTCCACCAGAGCAGTACACGAGCGGTACGTGTCTATCTGGGTAGCCAAACGTACCGGTGTACAGCGTACCGCAAATGTGGAGTTTGCCGTACTGGCACGGCACCGGTATTGTACGAGTACGGAGTACCAGAGTACATTTGCAGTATGCCGTACCGTAACCGTGGGGATACGCCATACAGCAATACATTTGCGGCACGCCGTACCGGTACCGCGGCGATCCGCCTGCTGCAGTATATTTCCAATATGCTGTACGGGTACCCTGGAGGTACGCCGTACTGCAAATGTACTGATAGCAAAAATGAATTTCCGTATATTCTCCCGTGACATGGTTAATCACGCGCGGCATATTCATATTATACGAGGCGTGTTTTTCAACACCGAATGGCTTCTCAACGTTTAGTTGAGAATAAGTGTAGCTTGGACCCCTTGATAAAAAAAAATTGGAATCCTAAATTATTAGCGGCGTGAAGGGGAGCGTTGAAAAAGCCCGCCGAAAAGGGAGATGAGTGGCGCGAATGCTGGTGTCCGACCGCCAACAACCTGGCGTACGCGTGCGCGCGCCGTTCCCGCGTACAAAGCTGATTGGCGAAAACGGGAGTCGGAGTGCAGATGCAATAGCGAGTGGACGTGCTATGTGATAGAGTATTATAAAATTGAGCTGTAAAGGTAAGTTCTTGTTTCTGTTCTGTTTTTCTTGCCTTTCTGCCTGTTTCGCTCTTCCTCGCTCTCTATCAGTCTTCGTCTTGTACGACGCCATCGTTCCGCAAATATTTCGGAGAGACCGCGTCGAATCGGGCTGTCACGGAAAAATCTGTCGGGATACTTGTCGTAGCGATTTTTTTCAAGATTCCGTCGACTAGAGAATCTATGTTATTTAAAAAAAATTCTCTATCGAAAAATTGTTTTCGCTAAATACCGCTCTTGGTACTCAGCCTTTACACGTCTAATTTTTGGGAAAAAAAAGTGCGGCGGGGATGGGGCACGAAATGAAGAATGATCGCGAACTGATTGGTGTCCTTTTTTGTCTTTATTTTCAGAGGAACTTTGGAACGAGGGATAGTGCAGCGACGGAAAGCTCAACAAGGAGTACGACGGATATCGAAAACTGCCGAGAGCTTGTGGAAGTGATCACACAAGTTCACCGAACGGTTGATTCGGGCTATTTGAGACGTAAAGGTAAGTTTTTCCATACTTGGCTATGCATTAAATATTTAGAGTATATGCGACACATTCGGTTTTGCACTATTACATCGATAGTATATCTTCTTTCTTGCCTAAGGTCACTTTTCAAATTCTATTCATGATTGTAACAAAAGCTTTTGGCCAGAGGTCTTATGTGGCAAAGCAGTAAGATGCACTTTTTTGCTGTTGTCGAGGAAATCTGCACTGAAACATTTCATTGCGTAATCATACTTTTTATCTAAAAAGAATATCAAACACCGTGTGATCCAGTGAGCAAGTTTAAAAACATATTATATACATAATTATTAAAACCGATTGATAGGAATTCTCCGTACACACATGTGAATGAAAATTTAATTTTTTTCAAAGTTGCCAGTAGCGAGATTCGAGCCGGGGACCGCAGGCTTATAAAGCAGAGAGCTTCTTCGCTGCTCCACACCCTTTTTGAAATTTTCTCTATGTAAAAAGTATGATAACGCAATAGAATGTATCAATGCTGATTTCTTGACAATGGCAACGAAGCGCATCTTACTGGTTTGCCTCATAACACCTCCGACCATGAGTTTTTATTACATGTAGTATGAATGGAATCTGAACTTGACTATTCTTTTCATTTTGGACGCTAAAAAAGGGCTACTTTCATGATTTTTTTATAGGTTTATATTATGGATATTGATATAAAAGTTGTTACACTTAATAAATACACTTTCTAAATACATGAAGAAAAAAATTATTTAAGACACTATTTATAGACGAAAATGTCATGAAAAATTGTAGCTCTGTGCTGTTAATGAAATCTCGGAGATTAATCATCTGAAAGAAAAAAATCAAACGGTTTTTGATTCAGTATGTTGATATAGTGGATAACATACGATTGTTGATATATGCAAAAATAACAAAATGGCGGACATTTTTCGAAAAAAAAACAAAAAAACGTGTCTACTTCACCGTTTTTGGCAAAGAAAATAGTAAATATAAATATTTAAAAAGTCCTTGATATGCGCTATAGTTATGCTGTACGATTGACAAAGAAAATAGTAAATATACATATTTGAAAAGTCCCTAATATGCGCTGTAGTTATTGTTGTAAACAATATGTGGTTCAAATTTCATAAGGATTGGTTCAGTCGTTTCGAAGATTTTATCGACAAGCCATCGAAAAACGTTGTATCGACAAACACGCAACGATAGTTTGTAGTTTATCGACGAGGGTTTGCAATTATGTGTCTGAAAACCTTTGCTTGACATAAAGCGTATAGTTTTTTTTATCGCTGCCGCAAATTTCGAACATTCGTTCAGCAACAATTGGCTGCAGGCTGGTGATAAACACTTACTGTCGAATAAAAAAATGTTTTTCATGTCTTCTAATGTACAATAAAAGACCCTAAAAATTTCAAATCGATTGGCCCAGTAGTTGCGTTTGAAAAAATCACGAAATTTTTCGTCATGTTCGACCATTTATATGAATTTCCCCCCTTAAATGTACTATTAGTAAATATAATTTCGGGATTAATGAATATATGTTATTTATCCCGATACAAGTTTGTCGCTGTGTCAGGTGAAAGGGACAGCTGTTTCACAGCGGCGTTCAATGCCCGTGAGCGTGACAAATGCAAATTTGTCAAATTTGTTAAAAAAAATGACAAATTTTTGTGCACTTCCATTTGAAAATAATGTATTAAGGCAGGATTCTACTTTGAAACTTTGAAAGGCTAAATTGGATAAAAACACCCACCTGGAACACGTCGGAGGCATATTATATGGCCCAGGCATCGCTGATTGAGGGTAAGATAATTTTTTCTACGATTTATCACTCACCAAAACTTTAAACGCGTTTTTCTCGAAACGACATTTTCAAGTACCGTGGTCGTGATAACTCAAAAAATAATGAACCGATCCTTATGAAATTTGGAACACATATTCTATATGTGTGTACCAACCGACCTAACTACAGGGTGCGCCAGAGAAACTTACTTATTTGAAAAAATTCCCGCGCGGTGAGTTGGGCGGGTAGAGGGGCGCATCTGGAGGCGGAAGTTCCCAAGTTTGTTTCTCCCTCTAGTCAGTTGCCATCATGCTTTGGTCTAGAGAGCAGCGGGCCTTCGCAGTCGAGAGCTTTTTTTCTAACGGTCGCTCACTTGTTGCTACGCAACGTGCCTTCCGCGCTCGCTTTGAAATTCCTCCTCACAGACTCGTTCCTGGCCGTAATTCGATTCTGTCGTGGGTTAGCTCATTTCGGGAGTGTGGAAGTGTCGCTAAACCCAGAAATGGACTTCAACGGACCATCAGAACTCCGGAAAATGTCGAAAGAGTGAGGCAGTCAGTTGTGCGTTCTCCCCGGCGTTCGGCTCGCAAACACGCAGCTGCTATGGGAATTTCTGACACCACTGTTCGACGAATTCTCCATGAAGACCTTCAATTTCATCCCTATAAATTGGCTGTTGTGCAAGAATTAACTGAACGCGATTTTGTTGCCCGTCAAAATGCATGTGAAATGCTGGTTGACAACCTGCCTGAAGACGCGGTCGTTTTTTTCAGTGACGAGGCTCACTTCCACATTTCCGGCTGCGTCAACAAGCAAAACATGCGTTATTGGTGTGGTGTAAATCCACGTGAGCTTCACCAGAAGCCACTTAATTATGAACGAGTTACTGTCTGGTGTGCGATGTCGGTAATGGGAATAATTGGTCCTTATTTTTTTGAAGAAAACGAACGCGCAGTTACCGTGAATGGAGCTCGTTACAGGAACATGATCGAGGAATTTTTTCTTCCAAGACTCGAAGAAATGAACGTTAGGAACGTGTGGTTTCAGCAAGATGGAGCCACAGCACACACAGCACGAGACTCATTGAATTTGTTGCGACAACATTTCCCCGACCGCCTCATCTCTCTCAGAGGCGATCTCCAATGGCCGGCACGCTCTCCAGATTTGACTCCATGCGATTTCTTTTTATGGGGTTATTTGAAATCTCTGGTTTATGTCGATCGACCACGGACCATAGCACACCTCAAGAACAACATTCGCGACGCCATTGCCAACATACCGATTGATATGCTGCAAAGAGTGGATACGAATTTCAAAAATCGACTTCATCAGTGTATGCGCAATGGGGGTCGCCATTTATCCGATGTCATTTTCAAGACTACATGAAAACAAAATTGGGATATTGTATTCTCTAATGAAAAAAAATTTTAAACAATAATTGAAGTACTTTTGTTTTTATTGACCTTTCAAATAAGTAAGTTTCTCTGGCGCACCCTGTACAATCAACTTAAAATTTTGATTAGAACTATTTTTTTATTGCAAAAAAAGACCCAAAAAAAACGCATTTTTTTCGTATTTTAGCCGCCATTTTGTTAATTTTGCACGTATATAAAATATTCTAGTTAGGTCGGTTCCTGAAGACATACTGAACATGAAACTATTTGATTTTTTTGTTTCAGACCATCCGTCAGGAAGATTTCACGACCACGGCAACGGTACCTGCTTTTCGAGGCGTTGGCTTTAAACATATTTTACGTGTACAAAAAATGAATAAAATACATAAAAAAATTTTTTTTATGTACTTAAAGAGTGTATTTATTGAACAGTTTAAACCCCGTATCGATATCTTTAATAGTATTCTCAGAAAAAATTCACGAAAATAGCGTTTTTTTCATGGTTTCAAAGTAGAATCCTGCCTTAATGTTTTTTACAAGGGCATTTTTTATTGTATTTTTTCAGACATCAAGATGAATTGCCGGATGCAAACTTCAGGGCCGCAGCCGTCGCGCATTTTGAGGATCACAACGGATCGGAAGCTTACTCTTCGGAATCGTCAATTCGTGTTGTAAATTGTCGCGTTTCATTTTGTAAACTTGTAAATAACTTTGCTGGCTTAAGGGGTGAGATGCAGCCAGAGGCGTGAAAAAACGAGCATTTTCAATCACCTTTGTCTTTATAGTAATTAAGTTTGTATTACAAAAGTGGTTACGCAGGTTATGTTATATCTCAACTTGACTTGTACAAATTTTCAAAGAAAGAAATTGATTATATAAAAATATCGCCATCGTTGTCGGATCCCCTTCGGCATGTAGTGCTTTGCGGTGACTATCATCAATTTTACTGGATCATCTGAAATAAAAAAAAAAACAAAAAAAATCATTAGTTTAATCATAAATCTAGTCCTTGATCGAAGTTTTTTTCAAAAAATAACAAAATGGCGGCTTCTGACAGATAACTTTCGATTTTCGACCAAAAAATCGCTCCTTTATTGTTAAAAAAAATAGAAATTTTTAACAAAAATGAAAATCCTTCAATTAAGGACTAGTTTTTAATGCTATCAATAAGCACACCAAATTTTATCAAAGTCCATCGATTGGTGTTTGAATTATAGTGGTCACCAACGTGAAAAATATAGCTTCGAGAAAAACGCGTTTAAAGTTTTTCAACGTGGATACGGTATTATATGTTCGTCAAATTATGAGTTCGATGGATTAAGCTAAACTTTTTTTAAAATATATTTTGATCCGCTGAATCCGAATATCACAATTTTTTTGCCGAAAAGTTGAGTATTCAATTGTATATAGCCAATTGTTAAAACAAGTTTTCAAAAAATTAAAGTTTTTCGGGATGAATTGATTTTTTAAAACATTTTGAGCAATTTTAAAACGAAAGTATTCTTTATAAAATTTCGCTAAAGTTCATAGTTTTTGAGTAATAAATTTGTGAAAATTTCTGAAAGAGTTTTCCAATTTTCCACTTGATTTATGGATAGAAATACTGATTAAAAAATGACACATCCATTCATCAATTCATGGCCCCTACAATAGGGCTTCTGCCGATGTGGAAGCTTTCAAAATATCGATTTTGTTGTTGTCTTCGAAGGATTCTGCCTTCCCGGGTATTTTCGTTTGCGCGTTTGTCAGCCAGGTCTATACGTTGAGAATCGATTCTTTCTGTGTACCGGTGAGATAATTGTGGGATATCTCAGAAACTATTCGACGGATTGACTTGAAATTTTCAGGGAATATTTACGAAACATCATACTTCAAGCAGATGTAAAAAAAAATCGTTTTTTGAAAATTCTGATCGCATTTCACCCCTTAAATTACTGGGACATTAAAATGCAGCAATGACCCATATACATTTCAATATCACAAATTTCTGTATTTTTTAAAAGGCTTTAAAAATTAAAAATTGATCTTTTGATTGTTAACTTAAATAAGCGTTCCTTCCATTTTTATTCCCCATTAAGGATTGAAGAAAACCTCTGTCTGCATTTACGTGGTACTGTAAGGCGGTCTCCTAATAGAAAACGATTAGGCGACCATCGCAAGTTCGCGCGAATTTTGTTCGTACGAACTCGCAATCAATCATACCGATATCGAATAGGTGTCCTAACTGACATTCGCACGATGCAATCGACATCTGTATGTTTGATCGCGGATTCGTGCGAGCAAAATTCGCGCGAACTTGCGATGGTCGCGTAATCGCGTTCTATTAGAACAGCGCCTGACAATATTGTGATGGTACGGTACATACAATATAACCGTTGATTGAACGTACGCTGTCCGTACAATACCTCTACAGTAGAGGTACAGTACAAGTATAATAAATGCTAATAAATCTCACTACATGGGTACAGTAGACGTACTGCACTGATACCGTGGAGGTACCATACAATTACAATATATACTAATAAATGCCATTATGTGGGTACAGTAGACGCACTGTACCGGTAGCTCGGAGATACCGTACAAATACAATAGATGACAATAAATCTCACTATATGAGTACAGTACACATACGGCACTGGTACCTCGAAGGCACCGAACAAGTACAATATATGCTAATAAATGTCACTATATGGGTACAGTAGACGTACTGCACTGGTACCGTCGAGGTGCCGTAGCCGTATATTACTAGTACGGTGGAGATACGCAGCATCGATACCGTGGCGGTAGGTTTGCTGTACAGCGTACCGTACGGCGTACGGCCAACGTATCAGTATTGTACGCACACACGTGGTGGTCATAGTACCGATACGGCGTACTCCACGTGAGCCGTACATCTACGGTACGTGGTTATCTGGGCACCCAGATAGACAGGCGTACGATTCCCCTAGGGCACTCCACGGCGTGAAGTCACCGTACCATTACCGTACTATCACGGCGTACTATTTCACGGCGTAATGTTACGGTACCGGTACGCCGTGCGATTCGAGCGAATCGTACACGAGCAGTACGGCGTAATGTTACCGTACCAATACGCCGTGCGATTCGAGCGAATCGTACACGAGCACAACGGCGTACTGTTACCGTACCGGTACGGTACTAGTACGCCGTACGATTCGAGCGAATCGTACATGGACGATATGGCGTATTACATATTTATAAATACGTATGCAAGAGGAAGTGATTTGTAAGAATAATATTCATATAATTCCTTAAAAAAATATATGAATATGCCATCTGTAACAGTTATTAAAAATAGACGCGGGAGGATAGCCTATTCCACCATCCTCTGGTTGCCTCTCGCGTTACGGCTCTATAGACAGCGCGCAAAACCCGTCAGCGTGTTTGCACCGAAGCCGCACCAAAGGTATGGTGGCAAATGAAAAGTGTAATTGTGCGAAGAATATCAATTTTCGTCGCCTAACAGGAGCGATAATTAATGTGAGAGTGTTCGATTGTACGTTACCGGACGTGTGAAAAGGAAAACTTCAAGACATCGGAGGAATTTACGAGATTCGACGGAAAGCGTTGGACAAAGTGCCATTTTGGGTAAAGACAAACTTTTTTGACAGGGTATTGACAAATGTACATAATATACAGTCATATTTTTATTGGCATCAATCATTTTGCTGAGCTACGTAGTATTTTTCATAGTATACAGTCGTTTTTTTCTCAGGATGAATTTATACTATATTTTTATTTGCAATTCTTTAATTTCTATAAAATATTAATTAATGAATGGGTAAATTTATCTTCGTTCCATGATTGTTTAGACTTTACTTTTTGAAGACTTGGAAAGAAAGTTTAGAAAATTACAAAATGTTATTCTCTTCAGGGTATTATCACAGTAAATATCATTAAACTATCATTAAATATCAAATATCAGCTTAAAAATTTCTATTTCATTTGGAATCTGCAATTCCTAGAAATTTCCTAGAAACAGTCATATTTTTATTGGCATCAATCATTTTGCTGATCTACGTAGTATTTTTCATAGTATACAGTCGTTTTTTTCTCAGGATGAATTTATACTATATTTTTATTTGCAATTCTTTAATTTCTATAAAATATTAATTAATGAATGGGTAAATTTATCTTCGTTCCATGATTGTTTAGACTTTACTTTTTGAAGACTTGGAAAGAAAGTTTAGAAAATTACAAAATGTTATTCTCTTCAGGGTATTATCACAGTAAATATCATTAAACTATCATTAAATATCAAATATCAGCTTAAAAATTTCTATTTCATTTGGAATCTGCAATTCCTAGAAAATTTCTGCTAGATTGTTATAATTATTTAAAGTTACATAAAAATACAGAATTTTTCCCATGAATCGGACGTTTACTGATGCACTGATAGGAATCGATTTTTTCAGTCTGATAAGCACAGGGATTCCTCAACTTCACGTTCATCTTGGTCATCCTCTGACACAGATGTTGAAATTACAAATGTAGAAAGCGACAGTATAGAGAATAATATGAATGTGGAATATGACGGTCGTCGTCTTGATGTTTCATTCGATGATATCGACGAAAGCGATCTTCAATTGGGTGGATCGGACGTATGGTTTGACGTAAGTTAAATAGCTTATCATTGAGGAAATTTTCATTCCCATGTAATTGTGCCATAAGGGCTAATACCATCTCAGTGGCCAAAGAGAGCTACATTAAAAATTTGTACAGCACTCTCCGAAATATTATGCAAAGCCTGTCATTCGATATACTTTTGAACAATTGTAATGCTTTTCTAAATATATTTATTCAAAGATTACGGTAAAAATAGTAGAGGTGATCAACGAAAGTTTTGTTATTGGGTATAATGCTGCATAATCGGTATAAACCGTTTCAATTTTTCATCCAATTATAAGTTAAAATTACCGTCAATTGTATAATGAAATGAGTATAAAACTCGGTCAAAAATATAGTATTAGGACGCGTAAAGAAATAATTTCTGACTAAATAAAAAAAACATTTGTTAATATAGTTTACAGTATAACATAAAATTCGAGCATACCACTAAAATAATATAGTTATCTGAAAGTTGAGTTGTTCGCTTTTTCTGTTGAAAACGTATTATGATATATTTTTGTACATCCTACACTGTTACGGTGAAATGTAGGACCGACAAATGTAAATTTTTAGAACAATTTAGAATGGCATTACCTCTTAACATCACTAGTTATATATATTCATAGCTTGAAAGGTATTTGTATATATAAATATAATACTATTGATTGAAAAATGTATATGAATATAACACCATTATTATTTTTTCCAAACAGAAGACGCAGAACAAATTGCGTTAACGGATTTCCCTACTTATGACTTTTATGTAAAAATACTATTTAGATAAATAAATTTAGCTTCGGTATGTTCAATTATAACCACATTATTTTCTAATTAGGGGATCCATGATGATGATGAGGATGATTATGAGTTACCTCTAAACTTTGAAGAAAAATTATGCGAGTATTCACCAACTACCATAGGAGAGGCTGTAATGATGGCATTGTCCTTAGGAGCTCAACACTCTTTGACGTGGGAAGCGATTATAAGCATTTTATGCCTGATTAATAGTTTATTTGGCATTAGCAAGGTTCCGACAACAAAGCATAAGTTATTTAAATATTTTCCATTCACATCTGATGTAATCGTGTATCCTTTATTTTGCTCACAATGCCACGCATATCTAGAAGAGGTTTCTAATTTAAATAAGAGAACATTACGCGCTTGCTTTAAGACGGAATGACACCCGACGCGAAACTTCGATGCGGCCCCGGCTTCCGACCGGTAGGGCAGAACTCAATCGAGCTTCTGCGCCCCACCGGCGGATGTCACCGCGCGCGTTCGTCGCCGACGCGTGCGGAGACATTGCGCATGGAGACTAGAGTAAAGGAGCCCGAGAGCAGATAGGAAAAGCATTATGAACGTGGACCCTGAAAGTGACGAAAAGTTGTGGTTCTAAATTCAGCCACAGCAAGCGCTAGTGCAGGGAGGGTAGGATATGAAGTATGGCATCAGTGACGCTATGAAGTGAGCGTATATACAAACTGGAGAATTCTTGGTTATCCCGGTTTGCATTTATTACGTCATTCTTGGTTCTTGACTTTTCGTCTTTGAACGCACCAACAAGATTTACAAGGATTTTTTTATTGCGATAAACATCAGTGCTCTGGAGTGCAGTGAGCGATTGTCCCATTACCTGTACAAAAAAAACATTCATATTGTGCATTAAATAATAAATATGCGCACATTTCGTTGTTTTTTTAATTTGTTTGGATTTGATCGCGCATTGTATAAAAATAATTTATTAATAAATCTTTCTAGGGTGTAGATTGATTTGGCTTTGAATTTTGCCCAAAAATATTCTCTAATTAACAAATGCACGATGACAGAATTAATCGACGAACGAACAAATTTACTGTTTTTTTCATCTGTTTTGCGTATAACTCCGCTTTGAATATCCTCTCTCTTTTTTCTCATTCCGTCTCTGTCATCCTATCTTGAGTACAGCAGCGCCAGCGGATATGTCAGTAAACATTTTCGCCGCTTTCATAGCCCACGTCCGCAGTACAGCGTTCGGGCTCCTTTACTCTAGTCTCCATGACATTGCGTCTCGTCTCCCACGGGCCTCGACACGCTCCGCAACGCATGTGTGCGTGCGTGTCGGTGCGCGTCGTCTGCAGACCACGCGGCGAGCGCCGCGCGCGGAATTCTCGTGAACTGAGCACGTCGAAGTTCGGGCGACATTTACTCGCAATTATCAACAATTACACGACAAATCTAGATTACCACTTTTCTCCTAAGATATGCAACGAAGTGCAGTGATTCAGAGCTCAAATTGTTCGTTTTTTATGTGGCTACCCGGTGTAACTTTTCTCTAAGTCGTGACATTAGCCAAACATCTGATTTTTCATCTTTTCGGTATCGAGTTCCGCATGATAAGCCAATCTACGTTTTTTTTCTCAAGTTCAGAAAATTTGAGGGGCAGACAGCTGTTCGTCTATCTATTTGACGTCGTTTGGCAAAGTTTCGACGGGACCTGAAGAGCCGTTTCAGAGATGTGTGGGTATTTATAATTCTGTTCTACCATACCGACCGCGATGAGGTGTCATTCCGTCTTAATTGCGACAAAACTATCGAAACAACGGACATTTCTTTTCTTTAACACTAAATTTCAGTTTTTAATTGAAACAGCTTTTGGAGGATCGGGAAATTCAAGATTCCTTACTACACAGATTTGAACGCATAAAAAAAAGAAAAAGCACTTGAAGACATCTATGATGGGCATATGTATAAAAAGTTAAGCGCTGAGAGTCAACCCTTAAATGATCCGTACAATTTATCTTATACATTTTCCACGGATGGCTGCCAGACATCAAAGTCTAGTCGGGTTACATCGTGGCCAATTTATGCAATGATCCTAGAATTGCCCCCGAAACTACGGACCAAACACATTATAATGACAGGCTTATGAGTTAGTGATAGGGAACCAAACATCAATACTTTCATGGAAAAATTCGTGGAAGAAGCTAACTTATTGTCAAGCGAAGGCGTAGAGGCGTAAGGTTTTTCGTTTATTCGATGTTTCGATGTTTCTGATGTACACTTTTCAGTGTACATCAGAATTGTTCAAAGTTTCTTAGAGATTATCACAACTTATCTGAATAATGTTAGTAATGATCAAAGATTTTTTAAGAAATGTTTAGAATAAATTAGATTATATCGAAATTTTTTCTTAATCCCCGAAAAAAATTGAAATTAAATTTAAAAAACTATGAAAAATTCATAACAAAAATCTGATTCGATGTTCCAAATACAAGAGACATTTAGAGAATTTTCAGTTTATTTTGCAGAGTATTTCAGAGATTCGAAGAGTTTTTCCGAGATTATTAAGAATTTTCAGAGAAAATTCAGAAATTATCAGTGACTTTTGGAAACATTTCAGAATTATTTAAAGTTTTGACAGAAAAATATTTTTCGCACTCTCCTTTCCCAGCGACAAAGCTCAACATTTTTAGCGTTGTCGCTCGTATCGCATGCCCAGATTTGTCGCTGCAAACGTGCGACGAGCGCCTGCATGAGGCCGCACCTTAATGATATGACGCCAGAATAGTTATATTTGACTTGCGGCTCCGTGCTTATGTTTGACATCAGATCTTCGGGGATATTCATATTATCATTGCTGTTTGTATGCTCTCTGTGTATTGTTTGCTACAGCAATAATAATTAAACGTTGTCATCTCGGTATTGATATTTATCTTTTGGGAAAAGAAAATATTGTCAGAACACATGAAATGCCGTTGCACGTGATCTACCCCCACCAGCCCCCTAGCACTGCTGGGTCTACCGTGTCTCGTTATTGTCGCCACGTAAACTAACCCACCATGCGGCGCTAGTAGTCACCAGCATGACCCCCACTCCAGTCGCGCAGCGTCTGCATAATTTGCATTCGACGCGTCTGGAAAATTCATTGTTTAGAATAGAATTTAAAAGTATATGTGTATAGAGGAAGGGATGCAATATTTACACTTGCTGCAATATTATGTATTTAAAAATATTTATTGAACGAAATAAACAGATAACATTAATATTTTTTTAATAATGGATTAGTCACGTTGTACAATGTTTTGCGATTTTTTTCTTGTCGAGATTGCTTTTTTTTGTTCTGCGTTGAGACGTGCAGAATATTGCTGCATCCGCATCAATACGTAATATTGTATTATGTGTAAAAGAACACTATCGGCGTGTTCTATACACGGAAGAGAGAGCTTTTCATAGTTATACACGTCATCCAATATAGACTCGAAAACACGTGTTGAATTGCGATGAGCCACAAAACGCTCTTCTAATGTGATAAAATAATTACGATTTTACCACACTACGATTTTTTTAATTCGAGAACAGTAGTAGAGCTATAGCGGTTCTAACTCAGGGATCTCAGGGGGGAGCGGGGCGGGGGAGTCAAGCGCGGGGAAGCCGGGGTATGCATGGCGGGGGGAAGGGGGGGGGGGTCGAGCGCAGGGAAGCCGGGGTATGCATGGCGGGGGGGGGGGGGGATCCTGCATGCGGCAGCCGAGTGCGGGGTTGTGGTGGAGGGGGGGGGGGGGGGGTGTTAGAGAGTGGGGAGGCTAGTTTTTGGTGACGATGTCTTCCAGGCGATAGCTGGACCCGCGGGCGAGAGGGGGAAGCCGCTGTCGACTCTGTGGGGGAGGGGGCATCATAGAGTCGCGTTTCCTTGAAAACCCATAAAATCTGATAATTTATTATCAACTTTATAGATGTAAGCGGAGCATTTTTGTCTAGACTATTCACAGGAGTATATATATATATATATATATATATAAAACTTAGCCAAATGTGTGCATGTGTGTGTGTGTGTGTGCGTGCGTGTGGGGGGGGGGGGGGAACTCCCATCTATGGCTAGGAAAATTCTCGGGAGTGAGATAACGATAGTTCCCATATGAAGGGTGGCCCTTCAAAGCCCATAAAATGCTTTATTTATTGCATGCAGCTGCAGCGTTATTCCAAAACAAGTTTCAATCGGTCGAGGTTTCATTCCACAACATCACGTCAAGATGTTCAGATGTGCGAGTATGTACGCAGTGCATCCGGCCAAGCACCCCCTGGACTTGACCAAAAACGAGCTCGAACAAGTTCCAAAGGTCTTGCTCCTAAAGTATTGGGGTAACTTTATTGGTTTACTGTGGGATCGTTTGCCGAAGCATCATCAGAATGATAGTGAAGTGATATCGTATCTTCCATGCATGGAGCATTATAATACGCCACAGATGAAGGATCACATTGATGGTCCCCCACCCCAACGTCGGGACTGTGGAAAGTGTTGCGAGGGGGGAAATGCTCTACGTGCGGGGTTCTTCGAACGTGTTTGAACCTGTTAAACGCGCCTATGATTGGGTAAGTGGGGAGAAGTTTTTAAAATCTGAGTGGAGGGGCTACGAGGGAGCTTATGATTTCATGGACCAGGCTCAGACTGCACTATTCCACCGCACCATCAACTTCTCCGAAAAGAACTTTGAAAAAGAGTGAAAATGGATCTCTCAAATATCAACAAAGTCAGCCTGATGGCGGAATTCCTCCCAACGAAGAAGCTGTCAGAACTCCACGTCCATACGGATCATCAAATCACGGACATGAGAGCTGTACAGACCAAGTTTGGAAAACGCTATATCGTGGACGTTGCAAATGAGTTTGCCGTCTTCTTGCCAGCGCGGCTGGTAAAGGCCTCCGATCAAGATGTGAAAATGTTCGAGAGTATGCTGCAACTGGCGCGCAATGGTCAACTCTACATGAAGTACATTGGTGGAAAATACAACAGCGTCGAGTTCCGTCGAGTCTGAGTATGGTGGAAAAGAATGCTCGTGAAGGCCCGGCGGAAACAGCGAGTTCAACAGCAGCCAGCATCATCACCATCGTAGAGTGCAAGGACTGTTTGCATCACAGTCATCATCATCATCATCGTAGAGTTTTCGACGCTCGAGTCTGAGTATGGTGGAAAAGAACGCTTGTGAAGGCCCGGTGGAAACAGCGAGTTCAGCGGCAGCTGGCATCGTCACCATCGTAGAGTGCAAAGACTGTTTGCATCACAGTCATCATGATAGAGTTTTCAACGCTTAGTGCTATGTAAAAATGTACAAAAAAAAAACTTTTTCATCGAATATAATGTAAAAAAAAAAAAAAATGTCAAACTGTATTCGCCATAGATATAGGAAATAAATGGACAGAACGATATTTGTTCAAAATGTTTTTATTCATTTAAAAAAAAACCCTCGCTCACACAACGCTTCGTTGAGACAATAATGATGAAAACTGCTGCCCCAAATGCCCTTTTGGGGAAGTGCATATTTTCGAATTCCCATAGGTTTTTTCTAGTATGGTGGGGATGCCTATCTGCTGTTCGATTTTTTAACATATTGCGAGAGATGGAAAGCGCTTTCGCACGTGAACAAAGGCGAAATACGAAAAAAAAAAAACGTCTCTTAAGAAGTTACGTAGAGGGCTAAGAAAAAGTGGATGAATTTATCCAGATGTTCTTTTTTTCAACTATCTGGATGGAGGCTCATGTGCGAGACACTGTTATACACTGCAACGTTTCAACCACCTCGTCTGAAAGTCTCAAATTTTACGACTCTTTTTTTTCTTACGTCGAGCGCCAGGGACCGTCATACCCTATCGCTTCGCATGTACAACTCGGGCCTCATCATTCCATAGGTCCACACTTGAAAACCCATAAAATTTTACGACAGCATGCGGCGAAGACAGTGATCCGGGGAAAAAATGCATTTCCATTTTGCAGGGCTTTAGTTTTTCATCTCTGAATGATAATATATACAGAGAGTGCAACGTCAAACCTTGATACCGACATTTGAGATCATGCAGGTCTTGACAAGTTAGCCCCATGGGTAAGGATTTTTTCTTCGGTAACACTACCCTCCAAGCTATTAGAATTTTTTTTTATTGCTCCGCTATTCAGAGCATATATGATAACGGGATGTTTATGTTGAAAAACTATAAACGTTCGGAGATCGATGGATAAAGACCTGTTTAGGCTTCGACCGTGCACCACTCAGGAACATTGAAAGTGCGGGGAAAAATGGATTTCACGAGTATCAACAGAGTCAGCCGGATGGCGGAATACCTTCCTACGAAGAAGCTATCAGAACTCCGCATTCACTCGGATCATCGAATCTCCGACATGAGGGCCGTGCAAACCAAGTTTGGGAAACGCTACATCGCGGACATCGCAGATGAGTTCGCCGTCTTCTTACCAGCACGACTTGTGAAGGCCTTCGACGACGATTTGGAAACGTTCGAGCGTATGCGGCAAGCGCCACGTGATCATCACCTCTGGATGACATACAAAGGTGGAAAATACAACAGCGTCGACTTCTTCCGACTCTGAGCGTACCATGGTGGACAAAGACGAAATTCTTTGGAACACCATCGCCGAACAGCTGTCCACATCATCGAAAGTATGCTGCAACTGGTGCGCAAATGGTCAACTCTACATGCAGTTGTAGAAAATACAACAGCGTGAAGTTCCATCATCTCTGAGCATGGTGGAAAAGAGCAAATTCGTGGGGGCAGCATCGTTGAGTGGAACAACCGTCGGCATCACAGTCATCTCGCCTTCGTTTTCAACGTTTTATGTGTTGACTATGTAAAAATGTATGCAAAAAACTGTTTTATCGAAGTGTAAGAGGAGGAGAAGTTCAAACTATTTTCGTCGTAGAATAAAGTATACAAATAACATATATTTTCATCGAAGTGTTTTTATTCATTTAAAAAAAAAAAAACCCTCGCTCACACAACGCTTCGTATACACTCAACCAGCTTTTCAGTGATTGTACATTTGCATGGGCGCAATTGTATTTCGTGTTGGAGGAATGATGCGGGCATTTGGATTTGGTGATTTTCGGTTACTTCTGCAGCGATGGACAGTCCAGAGTCTCCAAGTCGATGAGCTTTGTTGCGGGATCCGTGAATCTTGATAGCCATGTGCATTTTTCGAATCCCTTCACATAGATGGTAGGAGCTCCTTGCAAGATTCGTCGAAAGTTCAGTCGAAGACTTTGTTACGTGGGAGCAACGAAGTGACAGGGTCATCGAAGTACTGAAAACGCAAAGCCGAATTAAGCGCCCACGATTATCAACTGAACGTCAGCAGTCATTGATAGCCCAAATATCGCATGTGGAAGGATTGAAGAATTCCACGCACAGACATTTTATACACATGGGTACAGGAGACAGCGATGATGGGTTAATATGGCGAGAGATTGAGTTGAACGCGTAATGGTCCATACTTCAACCCCTGCTCGATGAAATTAAATAACGTGACAGTGGCTGAGCTTTACGACAAATACGTAATCTTCCGATAAATGTAACTAAGTATAATCCAATCCGCATTGAATGTTATATCTTATTGCCGTGGAAGATAATGATTATAAGGGCTGCAATTGATATGCAATCAAAAGATAATATACGTTGCGCATGGGCGGCTGTCACAGCTTTATACCCAGCTGAATGAAACAGTGAGCAGGCATCTTACGCACATTGTTTAACGGTATTGAATCTACTGAACATTGGATTCCCAGAGACAGCACATAAAAAAATTGAGCTTCAAGCAATCGATTCATCACTGTGTATACCACAAAAAAAAATACCTTGTTCCGATACGCATCACTCAATGTGAGAAGGAAAAGCATATTAATTTGCTATGCATACAAGGTACGAAGGACAATAATGTATGATATTTCGCATGGATCGAGAACCTGTCGAGTCTCCTGAGCACATAACTGAACAGTAACAGCCATAAGGATATATGTATGCGATCGGTGTGTGAAGTCAACGTAATTACTATATTGTTATATGTGCTTGATGAATTAAACAACAATCCACTATTTCGCAGGTGTTTGCCATACTTTAGATCAGAGGGCAAATTGCAATCACATAAGATCGATTGTTGAGCAGAAAAGAAATGGACTATCCGACTACCAGCGGACAACCTATAAGTGGCTCCATTGTAAAGGCCTATATGGAGTGTTTATAGAGTAGATGAGGGTGTGGAAAGACTGATGAGAAGAACGTGGCAAAGGACATGTATCAATATCATGGAGTATTTATTATTGACTACTACATGTCTTGTTCATATGACGAATCACTACCATAGTATCAATCACAGCACAGCGCTGATTCCATATCATGATTTGTTGAAGAACTAGAAAAACTAGCGCTGTGCATATAATACATTTTCTGCGACAATCAATGCTCGTCGTGAGTTAATTCTAATACGTTGGCGCAATGACAATTATTGTGTATTCAGTCATCATCCATCAGAAGAGGTGGAAGTTGAATTACTCAAGATACAATGGTATATGCTCCACATAATATTAAATGATATAAATAAATTGTCATTACTTCGAATATTGGAAAGTAGGCAATACTTGAGTTTGTGTTTTCGATTTTGGGGTCTATACGAGTATCCACTGCTACAAAGCACAACGAAATATTTATAGATCGTACAAGCTGCCATCCCAGCTAGACAAACCAAAATATGTCATTTTTGCGTCATAGACTGGTGAAAAGAATTCTATGGCAAATGAGATTACATTATTCGTCGACTGCAAACTCACCAGAGTTAAACTTTATCTCAATTCGGAATTCTATCCAGACGATGGCTCGAATTTGCACTTCGACAAAAAAAAAATTCGGCCCTCTCACGGTTAATGATTGATTGCATCAGAACGAGCCTGTGAACAAATACTACCGTAGATGCGTGAATAGAGTTCGAATGCAAGGAAGATTCACCATCGAATACAATTGCATATTGTTTCAATCGTACACGATCGCGTTGTTGCATATTGTCCAATGACCGACACTATCCATAAAATTCTATAGATCCGCAAAATACTCCCTCGCCTAAATGAATGAATAGTTTAAAAATGAGTTTCTCGAAGTTCAACGTCAGTCATGATTGGATCTTGTCATCGACTAGATCACGCTAAAACATATTCATTATGACTGTGCCCACCTTTGTCGATCTTCAAGGATTCATTGTTGGAAGGAACTTTATCGTGAAGGAAGTAGCAATTCTGAGAGCGGGATGCGTACTCTCCCATTACATTTTCGCGAGTCCCATACCATGGAGACTTCTCACAAAATCTGAGAGATACGAAGCATCATGGTTGATTCGTAATCACCATGGTCTCAAGTGGGCCTATGGAAACGTTCCATATAGCATGGCCGAAGATTTAATAACGGCCGCAGTTGAAGGTTCAACGGAAGACGATATGTGTTCTATCGTATATGTTAAGGGTCATGAAAAACGAGAATGGCTAGCTGATATACTAAATATGAAAAATGAACTAGTTATTGAGTCGTTGAATATGGACATGGACGATATGGATGCCTCAAGTAAATTAGATGGAAGTTCTACTCTACGATGTGAAAAGCATAAAAACAATTGTGCCTTACAAAATGTATTTAAAATCTACAATTGGTGGCTGAATCATAAAGATTCGTGCAAATAAAAGAAAATGTAACATTATATACTTTTTTATTCTCCTCACCCCGTACTTTATGATGTCAGAATCATCGGATATCAAATTCTGCAACCGAATAAAATATTTCTTTCGAATGTGAAACCCATTTTTTTGTATGGGATACACATAAATCGAACACTTCGAGGTGTTTGAAGATTTTCGAGAGTCCTTCGTGAGATGTTCAAGAGTATTCCGAAGACATTCATAAGACATTTAAAGACATTCCCGAGACGTTCGAAAACATTCATAATACGTTTGAAGCCATTCATGAGGGATACAAAGAGGTTCAAGGGACGTTCTAGGACGTTCATGAGACGTTTGAAGATGTTCGGGAGGCGTTCAAGAGCCTTTAGAAAACGTTTATTAGACGTTTGAAGACATTCATGAGAGTTTCGAAGACGTTCAAGAGATTTTCGAAGACGTTCAAGAGATCTTCGACGGCATTCGTAATACGTTTGTTTGGGTTTGCTTGGGTCAGTTTTGTTTGAGTTAGTTCGAGTTTGTTTGGGTGAAAATCCCAAACAAACTCGAACTAACCCAAACAAAACTGACCCAAGCAAACCTTTAGAAAACGTTTATTAGACGTTTGAAGACATTCATGAGAGTTTCGAAGACGTTCAAGAGATTTTCGAAGACGTTCAAGAGATCTTCGACGGCATTCGTAATACGTTTGTTTGGGTTTGCTTGGGTCAGTTTTGTTTGAGTTAGTTCGAGTTTGTTTGGGTGAAAATCCCAAACAAACTCGAACTAACCCAAACAAAACTGACCCAAGCAAACCCAAACAAACGTATTACGAATGCCGTCGAAGATCTCTTGAACGTCTTCGAAAATCTCTTGAACGTCTTCGAAACTCTCATGAATGTCTTCAAACGTCTAATAAACGTTTTCTAAAGGCTCTTGAACGCCTCCCGAACATCTTCAAACGTCTCATGAACGTCCTAGAACGTCCCTTGAACCTCTTTGTATCCCTCATGAATGGCTTCAAACGTATTATGAATGTTTTCGAACGTCTCGGGAATGTCTTTAAATGTCTTATGAATGTCTTCGGAATACTCTTGAACATCTCACGAAGGACTCTCGAAAATCTTCAAACACCTCGAAGTGTTCGATTTATGTGTATCCCATACAAAAAAATGGGTTTCACATTCGAAAGAAATATTTTATTCGGTTGCAGAATTTGATATCCGATGATTCTGACATCATAAAGTACGGGGTGAGGAGAATAAAAAAGTATATAATGTTACATTTTCTTTTATTTGCACGAATCTTTATGATTCAGCCACCAATTGTAGATTTTAAATACATTTTGTAAGGCACAATTGTTTTTATGCTTTTCACATCGTAGAGTAGAACTTCCATCTAATTTACTTGAGGCATCCATATCGTCCATGTCCATATTCAACGACTCAATAACTAGTTCATTTTTCATATTTAGTATATCAGCTAGCCATTCTCGTTTTTCATGACCCTTAACATATACGATAGAACACATATCGTCTTCCGTTGAACCTTCAACTGCGGCCGTTATTAAATCTTCGGCCATGCTATATGGAACGTTTCCATAGGCCCACTTGAGACCATGGTGATTACGAATCAACCATGATGCTTCGTATCTCTCAGATTTTGTGAGAAGTCTCCATGGTATGGGACTCGCGAAAATGTAATGGGAGAGTACGCATCCCGCTCTCAGAATTGCTACTTCCTTCACGATAAAGTTCCTTCCAACAATGAATCCTTGAAGATCGACAAAGGTGGGCACAGTCATAATGAATATGTTTTAGCGTGATCTAGTCGATGACAAGATCCAATCATGACTGACGTTGAACTTCGAGAAACTCATTTTTAAACTATTCATTCATTTAGGCGAGGGAGTATTTTGCGGATCTATAGAATTTTATGGATAGTGTCGGTCATTGGACAATATGCAACAACGCGATCGTGTACGATTGAAACAATATGCAATTGTATTCGATGGTGAATCTTCCTTGCATTCGAACTCTATTCACGCATCTACGGTAGTATTTGTTCACAGGCTCGTTCTGATGCAATCAATCATTAACCGTGAGAGGGCCGAATTTTTTTTTTGTCGAAGTGCAAATTCGAGCCATCGTCTGGATAGAATTCCGAATTGAGATAAAGTTTAACTCTGGTGAGTTTGCAGTCGACGAATAATGTAATCTCATTTGCCATAGAATTCTTTTCACCAGTCTATGACGCAAAAATGACATATTTTGGTTTGTCTAGCTGGGATGGCAGCTTGTACGATCTATAAATATTTCGTTGTGCTTTGTAGCAGTGGATACTCGTATAGACCCCAAAATCGAAAACACAAACTCAAGTATTGCCTACTTTCCAATATTCGAAGTAATGACAATTTATTTATATCATTTAATATTATGTGGAGCATATACCATTGTATCTTGAGTAATTCAACTTCCACCTCTTCTGATGGATGATGACTGAATACACAATAATTGTCATTGCGCCAACGTATTAGAATTAACTCACGACGAGCATTGATTGTCGCAGAAAATGTATTATATGCACAGCGCTAGTTTTTCTAGTTCTTCAACAAATCATGATATGGAATCAGCGCTGTGCTGTGATTGATACTATGGTAGTGATTCGTCATATGAACAAGACATGTAGTAGTCAATAATAAATACTCCATGATATTGATACATGTCCTTTGCCACGTTCTTCTCATCAGTCTTTCCACACCCTCATCTACTCTATAAACACTCCATATAGGCCTTTACAATGGAGCCACTTATAGGTTGTCCGCTGGTAGTCGGATAGTCCATTTCTTTTCTGCTCAACAATCGATCTTATGTGATTGCAATTTGCCCTCTGATCTAAAGTATGGCAAACACCTGCGAAATAGTGGATTGTTGTTTAATTCATCAAGCACATATAACAATATAGTAATTACGTTGACTTCACACACCGATCGCATACATATATCCTTATGGCTGTTACTGTTCAGTTATGTGCTCAGGAGACTCGACAGGTTCTCGATCCATGCGAAATATCATACATTATTGTCCTTCGTACCTTGTATGCATAGCAAATTAATATGCTTTTCCTTCTCACATTGAGTGATGCGTATCGGAACAAGGTATTTTTTTTTGTGGTATACACAGTGATGAATCGATTGCTTGAAGCTCAATTTTTTTATGTGCTGTCTCTGGGAATCCAATGTTCAGTAGATTCAATACCGTTAAACAATGTGCGTAAGATGCCTGCTCACTGTTTCATTCAGCTGGGTATAAAGCTGTGACAGCCGCCCATGCGCAACGTATATTATCTTTTGATTGCATATCAATTGCAGCCCTTATAATCATTATCTTCCACGGCAATAAGATATAACATTCAATGCGGATTGGATTATACTTAGTTACATTTATCGGAAGATTACGTATTTGTCGTAAAGCTCAGCCACTGTCACGTTATTTAATTTCATCGAGCAGGGGTTGAAGTATGGACCATTACGCGTTCAACTCAATCTCTCGCCATATTAACCCATCATCGCTGTCTCCTGTACCCATGTGTATAAAATGTCTGTGCGTGGAATTCTTCAATCCTTCCACATGCGATATTTGGGCTATCAATGACTGCTGACGTTCAGTTGATAATCGTGGGCGCTTAATTCGGCTTTGCGTTTTCAGTACTTCGATGACCCTGTCACTTCGTTGCTCCCACGTAACAAAGTCTTCGACTGAACTTTCGACGAATCTTGCAAGGAGCTCCTACCATCTATGTGAAGGGATTCGAAAAATGCACATGGCTATCAAGATTCACGGATCCCGCAACAAAGCTCATCGACTTGGAGACTCTGGACTGTCCATCGCTGCAGAAGTAACCGAAAATCACCAAATCCAAATGCCCGCATCATTCCTCCAACACGAAATACAATTGCGCCCATGCAAATGTACAATCACTGAAAAGCTGGTTGAGTGTATACGAAGCGTTGTGTGAGCGAGGGTTTTTTTTTTTTTTAAATGAATAAAAACACTTCGATGAAAATATATGTTATTTGTATACTTTATTCTACGACGAAAATAGTTTGAACTTCTCCTCCTCTTACACTTCGATAAAACAGTTTTTTGCATACATTTTTACATAGTCAACACATAAAACGTTGAAAACGAAGGCGAGATGACTGTGATGCCGACGGTTGTTCCACTCAACGATGCTGCCCCCACGAATTTGCTCTTTTCCACCATGCTCAGAGATGATGGAACTTCACGCTGTTGTATTTTCTACAACTGCATGTAGAGTTGACCATTTGCGCACCAGTTGCAGCATACTTTCGATGATGTGGACAGCTGTTCGGCGATGGTGTTCCAAAGAATTTCGTCTTTGTCCACCATGGTACGCTCAGAGTCGGAAGAAGTCGACGCTGTTGTATTTTCCACCTTTGTATGTCATCCAGAGGTGATGATCACGTGGCGCTTGCCGCATACGCTCGAACGTTTCCAAATCGTCGTCGAAGGCCTTCACAAGTCGTGCTGGTAAGAAGACGGCGAACTCATCTGCGATGTCCGCGATGTAGCGTTTCCCAAACTTGGTTTGCACGGCCCTCATGTCGGAGATTCGATGATCCGAGTGAATGCGGAGTTCTGATAGCTTCTTCGTAGGAAGGTATTCCGCCATCCGGCTGACTCTGTTGATACTCGTGAAATCCATTTTTCCCCGCACTTTCAATGTTCCTGAGTGGTGCACGGTCGAAGCCTAAACAGGTCTTTATCCATCGATCTCCGAACGTTTATAGTTTTTCAACATAAACATCCCGTTATTATATATGCTCTGAATAGCGGAGCAATAAAAAAAAATTCTAATAGCTTGGAGGGTAGTGTTACCGAAGAAAAAATCCTTACCCATGGGGCTAACTTGTCAAGACCTGCATGATCTCAAATGTCGGTATCAAGGTTTGACGTTGCACTCTCTGTATATATTATCATTCAGAGATGAAAAACTGAAGCCCTGCAAAATGGAAATGCATTTTTTCCCCGGATCACTGTCTTCGCCGCATGCTGTCGTAAAATTTTATGGGTTTTCAAGTGTGGACCTATGGAATGATGAGGCCCGAGTTGTACATGCGAAGCGATAGGGCATGACGGTCCCTGGCGCTCGACGTAAGAAAAAAAAGAGTCGTAAAATTTGAGACTTTCAGACGAGGTGGTTGAAACGTTGCAGTGTATAACAGTGTCTCGCACATGAGCCTCCATCCAGATAGTTGAAAAAAAGAACATCTGGATAAATTCATCCACTTTTTCTTAGCCCTCTACGTAACTTCTTAAGAGACGTTTTTTTTTTTCGTATTTCGCCTTTGTTCACGTGCGAAAGCGCTTTCCATCTCTCGCAATATGTTAAAAAATCGAACAGCAGATAGGCATCCCCACCATACTAGAAAAAACCTATAGGGATTCGAAAATATGCACTTCCCCAAAAGGGCATTTGGGGCAGCAGTTTTCATCATTATTGTCTCAACGAAGCGTTGTGTGAGCGAGGGTTTTTTTTTAAATGAATAAAAACATTTTGAACAAATATCGTTCTCTCCATTTATTTCCTATATCTATAGCGAATACAGTTTGACATTTTTTTTTTTTTTAATTTTTTTATATTATATTCGATGAAAAAGTTTTTTTTTTTTGTACATTTTTACATAGCACTAAGCGTTGAAAACTCTATTATGATGACTGTGATGCAAACAGTCTTTGCACTCTACGATGGTGACGATGCCAGCTGCCGCTGAACTCGCTGTTTCCACCGGGCCTTCACGAGCGTTCTTTTCCACCATACTCAGACTCGAGCGTCGAAAACTCTA
Organism: Ophion costatus; assembly: GCA_951751655.1. Lineage (NCBI taxonomy): Eukaryota > Metazoa > Arthropoda > Insecta > Hymenoptera > Ichneumonidae > Ophion > Ophion costatus. Next base: position 11,344,300 of record OX632361.1, on the reverse strand, counting down.
CGATGATGATGATGATGACTGTGATGCAAACAGTCCTTGCACTCTACGATGGTGATGATGCTGGCTGCTGTTGAACTCGCTGTTTCCGCCGGGCCTTCACGAGCATTCTTTTCCACCATACTCAGACTCGACGGAACTCGACGCTGTTGTATTTTCGACCAATGTACTTCATGTAGAGTTGACCATTGCGCGCCAGTTGCAGCATACTCTCGAACATTTTCACATCTTGATCGAAGGCCTTTACCAGCCGCGCTGGCAAGAAGACGGCAAACTCATTTGCAACGTCCACGATGTAGCGTTTTCCAAACTTGGTCTGTACAGCTCTCATGTCCGTGATTTGATGATCCGTATGGACGTGGAGTTCTGACAGCTTCTTCGTTGGGAGGAATTCCGCCATCAGGCTGACTTTGTTGATATTTGAGAGATCCATTTTCACTCTTTTTCAAAGTTCTTTTCGGAGAAGTTGATGGTGCGGTGGAATAGTGCAGTCTGAGCTTGGTCCATGAAATCATAAGCTCCCTCGTAGCCCCTCCACTCAGATTTTAAAAACTTCTCCCCACTTATCCAATCATAGGCGCGTTTAACAGGTTCAAACACGTTCGAAGAACCCCGCACGTAGAGCATTTCCTCCCTCGCAACACTTTCCACAGTCCCGACGTTGGGGTGGGGGACCATCAATGTGATCCTTCATCTGTGGCGTATAATAATGCTCCATGCATGGAAGATACGATATCACTTCACTATCATTCTGATGATGCTCCGGCAAACGATCCCACAGTAAACCAATATAGGTACCCCAATACTTTAGGAGCAAGACCTTTGGAACTTGTTCGAGCTCGTTTTTGGTCAAGTCCAGGGGGTGCTTGGCCGGATGCACTGCGTACATACTCGCGCATCTGAACATCTTGACGTGATGTTGTGGAATGAAACCTCGACGGATTGAAACTTGTTTTGGAATAACGCTGCAGCTGCATGCAATAAATAAAGCATTTTATGGGCTTTGAAGGGCCACCCTTCATATGGGAACTATCGTTATCTCACTCCCGAGAATTTTCCTAGCCATAGATGGGAGTTCCCCCCCCCACACGCACGTACACACACACACACACACATGCACACATTTGGCTAAGTTTTATATATATATATTGTAACGTTTCGCGATTTTACGCGAGAGTTTACCTTTCGTTTTCGGTCGTTCGGGAAAACGAGGATACGCGGCGAACTCGTCGCCGTTGGAAAATTTAAGGGGTTCCCGTAGCCTCCAGGAGGGTGATGTATTTTTAGGTGCCGGGAATGATGGAGTGGATTTTAAGGTGGTTCTTTGGAGATGCCTCAGTAGTTATTGAGGGTCTCAGAGACGCCATCGTAATCCGTCATCATCGGCATTCAGAGGTTTCGGATTTTGAGATTTGTTTGGTAATGAATTTTGTTAGATGTTAGTTCCGTGGTTACGTTACGACTTGGTCGGGTTAGGCAACATTTACAACGGTCGAGGAGGAATGGCGAGAAAGTCTGTCCTGGTGGATTTGACGTGTACGTGATTAACGCGAGTCGCGGCGCGCGGGCGGTTCCACGGTTGCTCTCTCTCTCGCTTATCTCGATCTCTCGCTCGCTCTCGAGTCGACCGCGAGCGTCGTTGGTACGCGAAAAGCCGTTTTCGTGCCCGCTTCTGTAACAAGAGAGCGTACGCACGTTGGATGAAGTTCGTCTGGGGTGAGGCGGATAATTCCGGTGGCACGGGTTGCCAAATGCAACAAAGCGCGCGGTTGCCAAGCCGTGACGCTCATGCGCTAGCTGAGCTAGCGTTATGATAATGCGCGAGGAAAACACGGGCTCCTCGAGTGCGCATAGCCGGGGGACTCGAGGAAAACACGGGCTCCTCGAGTGCACGTACCCGGGGCCGTCCAGGAGGGACGGCTGACCTCTTCGGTCACGCGCTAGCTGAGCTAGCGATATAATAATGCGCGGGCTCGAGGAAAACACGGGCTCCTCGAGTGCACATAGCGGAGTCGTCCAGGAGGGACGGCTGACCTCCTCGGTGCCAGGCGAGGAGGACCAAAAACCAGGGAAGCTGGTTGTGGAGTTTCCCTCCCGTGTAGCGAAGCGCGTTCGGCGCTTCCCGACTACACACTCCGAGTATGCGGGCGTTGGAAGATTGTAAAGGCGATCGTTCGTCCTAGCGACGAGCGATCGGATAATTATCTAAATCCTGACTACAATCACCACGTCGACTCTATTCCCAAGGTAGGACTTCCAGTGCAATGCTGGGGCTTCCCAAGGAAATAGAGTTTCTACCCGAAGCTGGGGTTATCCAAGGATGGGGGACCAGGGCGAAGGCAGCAAGGTTCCCATCCGATGATCCGGGATTCCGGATGATGGTGACTCTACGTAATTATTGAGTGTGAATTTGCGACAGAGTGCCGCTCTGATTCGTGTATGCCCTTATATAGCCCCAGGCCCGTTAGGAGAAATTCCATTTCTCTTGCGGATCCGGAGGACTAGGTAGGGAATCGTGCCGCCAAGAAACACTCCGATGGTGGGGTGGCAGCGTTGGTCATTTCCAGGACGTTCGCATACTATAGCCATTTCGAGGGGTAAGATATACCCGATTATTCCTCTCTAGGATATTAGGCGCGCACTCGGTGTGAGGAGGCGTCGCGATGACTCTCGGTCGTACTCTCGGTACGATAGGAGTGGTCAAAGTACAAGATACGCGATCGGTATTGCTGAGGGCGGGTACTCCTGCGAGTGAGTCCGCGGTGGTCTGGCTCTTCACGATGGGCGGAGCCTCTTGCGAGGTGTCGCGAGCTCGCCCAAATTCGTCACGCAAGTGATCCGCCCGGCCGGCGATATGGCTGGTCGCTCCGGACGCTGGTCAGAATACGCTGGTATCGCGTAAACGGATGGATGCTAGCGTGTTCTGTGTGACGGTGGCTTGCCTGTGCAAGTGAACCGTTACAATATATATATATATATATACTCCTGTGAATAGTCTAGACAAAAATGCTCCGCTTACATCTATAAAGTTGATAATAAATTATCAGATTTTATGGGTTTTCAAGGAAACGCGACTCTATGATGCCCCCTCCCCCACAGAGTCGACAGCGGCTTCCCCCTCTCGCCCGCGGGTCCAGCTATCGCCTGGAAGACATCGTCACCAAAAACTAGCCTCCCCACTCTCTAACACCCCCCCCCCCCCCCCCCCCCCCCGCCCCCTCCACCACAACCCCGCACTCGGCTGCCGCATGCAGGATTCCCCCCCCCCCGCCATGCATACCCCGGCTTCCCTGCGCTCGACCCCCCCCCCTTCCCCCCGCCATGCATACCCCGGCTTCCCCGCGCTCGACTCCCCCGCCCCGCTCCCCCCTGAGATCCCTGAGTTAGAACCGCTATAGCTCTACTACTGAGAACAATGACAGATCGAGAAAACATGACGAAGAAAATGACGAAATAATACGGAGAGGCGCTTTGCGGAGTGGGGGTCATGCGTGTGACTACTAGCGCCGCATGGTGGGTTAGTTACGTGGCGACAATACGGGGACACGTTACTGTTAAGACAATTTATCCCAGTGTCAGCCCCCTGACCCGCACCAAAGGTAACTATTTGCGTCTTGCACACTTGTGTATGTAGTATGTATGTGCTATCAAATCAACGAAGCTGCCTGCAGTATTACCCCCGCGCACCAGGAAGAGCGCGCATCAGCGCGACTAGCGGCTGTTACGGAAGTACCCAAATGTCGCCGCTTTTCTTGCCACTTCCAGCCTCCTGAAACTCCTATGAATTCCTATAGGGAACGTCTCTTCGTTCTATGCGCCGTAGTTAGTTCCCACCTCACGGCGCTGGCATACTTCCGCGCCCCTACGCCCTTGCCCGAAGCCCCCGCTGGCCGTGAAGGCCATGCCAAGTTAACCGGCTGATGGGTCTGATGCTACATCCTACATTGGTAAAATTCGTAAAAATTTGTTAATAATTGTCTTGTCTTGAGTGTGCGCGGACAAGACAATTAATTATCAAATCGGAAAGAAGATGGCTAAACATTGTCAAACGTAAACTACTGTAACACGATCACTTTTCAAGCCGTGCTTCAAGTCAAATATATTTTTGGTAATATTCGATCCCGTTGTGTACACTTAATCTCCTACCTGTCCTACCTTTATAATAAAATATAGATATCATTGCGGAGAAATAATTTTACAATATTTATTTTATAAGAAATAACTAAAAAATAGTCGAACATATATATGTAAATTTATCAAATATGTACAGAATTTCTAGCCTGTTGTATATTTATTCGACTTATCATTGAGACAACAGGCTAACAATTTTGCACATATTTACTACGGTTATATGTATATATTCAATTATTGTTTAGTTATTTGTTATGAAATAAAATACGCCAAAAGCATGGCGCAAGCTCAGCACAGACGGTGCGGAGTACTGTCAGCGCCACGTAGTGGCTGGCGTCATCGAGAGACTAGCCAGTGAGCTGAGTGCCAGGGGCTGGCCACTTCACAGGGAGACTAGAGGTGAGGAGTGGACACATAGGCCCGTATTCACAGTCGTACCTCAGGCGATAAATTGAGCACGTCTTCATCAAGAACGTCTTACTTGAATGAGTAATGCTCAAGATGTTATGCATTCACAGTAAAAAAATAAGATGTTCTTTAATAAGTAATAGTTTTTTGCAGATACTTAAGAACGTCTTGACCAAGAAAAAGCTTAAGCGAGCTTTCAGCCATTTTAAAAATATTTCTTTTGTATCAACCAATCACGTTTAAGCTTGAAAACCAGGCTTAAACTTGAGCTGTCAGAATCCCCTCGAACCGGTGTTTTTTATCGGGCGTATCGGGCAAACGTTTATAAACATCGCAAAATGTCCACGAAACATTACTCGGATACTGAAAAGCGACTTTTCATAAATCTTCTAAAAAAGTACTCTCATGTGATTGAAATTAAAAAAAGTGACGCTGGCACCTTAAAAAACAAAGAGGATGCGTGGAATCGGATTTACGAAGAATACAATGGTTCATCGATTATCTCTGCACAAGTATATAAATTCTTTTATATGTATACAACTCTATTGCTATTTCTAATTAGCAAATCAATTATTATAATTAGAGAGGACGGTGAAACAACAAAAAAAAATGTGGGCGAACATGAAGTGCATACAGCGAGAGAACCTCACCAAAGAAAAACAATCAAGATTGGCAACAGGCGCTGGACCTGAAATGCCACAAGTAGAAATCGATCCAGATATCGCTCTGAATACTCCACATTTGATGGCGACTACCCCAACAATGTTTTCATCAAACCTTCCCGATGAAAGTTTAAAAGGTTTATATTTATATTGCAGTCAATATAGGATTTTAAGCATTGAACTCATCGTAAATCATACAAAATTACAGAAAGAGAATTCGCGGTGCTGGATGATAACTGCACCATAGAATGTTTGATTATGGGACACGAGAATGTAGGAGGTGTACAAGGAGGCGGAGAAGATGAAAAATGTGAACCACCGCTTGATGACAACATGTCATGGACTCCGGGTTATGAGGTAGCTCCTTCGGTTTCAGCCAGATCGGAATCTCTCGGTGCATCTGAAGTACCTGATACTTCGCAACTCAGCCGAGGAAAGCGTTGGAGTGAAATCACACGTAAAAAATACAATAATTGATAATAGAATAATTTTACGAAATCAATGTTTGAAAAAAAATCCATTCTAATATCTTTACATACAATAATTCCTTTTTATTTTTATTTAGCAATCGCATCAAAGAAAAGAACAAAGAAGTTATCATCAATATCCGGCAACTCTTCGAGGTCGTCATCTGAATCCATATTTTTTCCAAATAACGATCCAAAGCATCTAAACAACGATATCCTATCCACAAATAACGCAACACTTTTTTCTCAAGTCGTCTACGATGTTGACTTGGCGTCTTAACCTCACTTTCGACTCACTCTGATCTTATTTGGGTCAAATAAGTCTAACTTATTCGACTCTGAATTGAAAAAACATTAAGATTTCCTTAAGAAATGACTGTGAATTATATTCGAATAAGTTTTACTTTTTCAAGTTGTTTCTTGAACTACAGCTTAAGGCGGTGCTCAATGTGAATACGGGCCATAGTGCTCACGAAACGTCCGCAAAAACGCAAATAAGGAGGCGCTGCGATCGTATGTGTCCGATCGAATAGCTCCACCTACTAACCTCGTGCTCTCGGTTGCTGTTGATAGCACTTTCGTGGTAGGGAACCTAACTGTTATCTCTACCTCTTCTATTTCGCCGTCTATCTCATTGATGCAAACTCATAATAGCAACTAATAATTAATTAAATTAAGCGATGAACCAACTAAATAAACCGACTAATAAAATAAAAACAGAACACAAATGTAGTCTTGACTGTCGTGGATTGGAAATATGTTTCAGAAAAGGGTATTCAGTTGATTTCTTTTTTTCACCGATGCGAATGAGAGTTTGAAAAAAGTTGCCCTATGCAAACAATATAACTCTTTATGTGGCTTGTTAATGCAACTGCACTGGAGAAAAAAAGAAACTTGTCAAAAAATTGCAGTTGTATTTGCAAGAAAAATAACTTATATAATATGCTCCATTTTCTGCTCATTGCTCCAGGGAGCATTAAGCGTAAAGGTTATGTTTCTGATGAACTGAACTACATGCATGAAGAAGGAAACTGAAGGCTAACCCGAATGACGATTTTTCGGGAGCAATATTGAAAATAATTGTACCTTGGCCTTAGCAGGAAACAATTTCGTGAACATTTTCTCAATATTACAATACACAATAATATTAAAAATGAACCTCAAAGCGGAGCACAAAGACACATCGAAATCAAGTTCTGTTACAATCCGACTATTGCAAGTCGGATTTTTTAAGGCGCTGGAACTACGTATCGCCCTTTGCTGTGTCCACTCCTCTGTAACCTCCCTGCCACTTCTGAGGCCCTAGCTGACAACTCACCAAAGTTAGCCGCACCACTTTGACTAATGGAACTTTTTTTCCGAATGGTTTCGTGGTCGTTTGGCAACGTTTGGTAGTCCATTTAAATCGTCTAGTAGTTCTCCGTTTTTCGAAAAATCAATAATCAAAAATTGGGCAGCAAGTTGGCCCCCCCGCTTTACCTAATCGAACTTTTTTTTTACCAATCGTTTGGTGGTCATTTGGTAGAGTTTGGTACTCCATTTAAATCGTTTGGTAGTTTCCCGTTCTTACGGAAAATCAAAAAGAAAATTCTGATCCATGAGATAGGACGAAGAGTAGCAGAAAAGACTCGATACCCAATGCCATCTGTCGCAAAAACCTCGTATATTATCGCGACAAATCGCAGCCTTCCGTTTCGGATACGCGTAATTTTTTTCGGTTCGGTCGGAATTTATTAACAAATCTAACTATGAGAATGTCACATCGTTCTGCCCCTGCGCCTTCTGACGACCAATCACAGCTCTCTATTCCCGATACGCACGTATTTTGTGTTATCGTATTAGAATGGTCGACTACCAAACGTCCCGAATCGAATACCAAACGCTACCGGCCGTATTTCTATCGATCGCGGCCCATTAGAACGTAATCGGACCAGAAATAACGAGTCAAGCTACGCTAATAAATGATTCTGCCACTGCGGCTTCTGGCGACCAATCTCACCACCCCATACCCGATTCGCTGTGTTTTGCGTTGGCGTTATTTATTGATCGACTATCAAACGACCTGAATAGAATACCAAACGCTATGATTAATTTTTCTATCGATTAAGTCTCATCACAATGAATTAGCCACAAAATAATGGGTGAATTTTTGTTAGAAATTTCTTTCTCCGCTGCGGCTTCTGGCGACCAATAGCGGTTCTCCATGATCAACTGAACGGTGAGCTGCGATTGGACGCCACAAGTCGCGGCGGACAAAGAACCTATTAACGCACGCACGACTACTAAACGATTCGTGGATAAAAGCTTGATTAGTCAAACTGAGGGGGGAGGGTACCAAATTCTGGACCGATTTTTAAATCTTAATTAAAAAAAAAAAACGGAAAACTACTAAACGATTCCAATGCGCTTCCAAACGACCACCAAATGCTTCGTATAAAGAGGCCGATTAGTCGAAATGGCGGGCGGGGTAAATTATGGACCAGTTTTTGAGCTTGATTTTTAAAAATGGGAAACTACCAATCGATTTCAATGGGCTTATACACGGTACCAAACAACTACCAAACGATTCGTACAACAAAGGCCGATTAGTCGAAGTATGGGAGGGGGGGGGCAGAAGACCGATTAGTATCGGACCATAATTCCCCCGCCGCCCACTGCTTAGACTAATCGGCCATTTTTTTACAAATCGTTTGGCGGTTGTTTGGTAGCGTTCATAGTCCATTGAAACCGTCGTTTGGTAGGTTCCCGTTTTTAAAAAAATCGAGATTTGAAAATCGGTCTATAACTTGGAATCGCCCCCAATATGTTTGAGCGGCCATTTTCTTCACGAATCATTTAGGCCCGGTTCCACAACTCTCGGTTAACCGATTTAACCGGGTTTAGCCAGCTCAGCATGGTTCTCATTGGTCCAGACGCCCATAAACTTCGGTTAACTCGGTTAACAGAGAGTTGTGGAACCGGGCCTTAATAGTCGTGTAGCAACCAATCACGCCCCTTCATTCAGGACCCACAAGTATTTGGCATTGGAATAATGTGATCGACTACCAAACCCCCCGGATAGAATACCAAACACTATAATATCCGTTTCTATCGATCAAGTCTCATTAGAACAGGATTAACCAAAAATAACCTGGGAATTTGCGAAAATAGTTTATTTTTCCGCCGCGGCTTCTAGTGACCAAGCATAGCTTTCCATTCATGATCCGCATTAGCCATTCATTATCCGAATTTCATGATAAACTACCAAACGCCCTGAATAGAATATCAAACGTTGCCGCATATATATATTCTGATCAAGAATAGTTGGAACAAAATTGGTAAAAAAATAATAGGTGAATTTGCGTTAATCAGCCGTTCTAGGACTACGGTTTCTGGCAATCAATCAGAACCGTCCATTGAGGATTCATATGTATTTTGCGTTCGCATAATTAAGCGATCGACTACCAAACGTCCTGAATAGAAAATCAAATGCTATTAGATATTTTTCTATCGATTAAGTCTTATCACAATGAAATTAGCCACAAAATAATGGGTGAATTTTTGTGCAAAATTCTTTTTTCCGCTGCGGCTTCTGGCGACCAATCACAGCTCGCCGTTCACGATACACGCGTATTTCTCGTTGGTGCAATCGAGTAATCGACTACCAATCGTTCTAAATTGAATACCAAATGCTTCCGGGAGTTTTTCTATAAATCAAGACTCATTGAAGGAAAATCAGACAAGCCATAGCGAGTGCGTCAGTGTTTTACAATTTTGCTCTGTGGTTGGAGCTTCAGTGACCAATCGCCGTCCTCTGATCCAGACACCGGGTATCCGTTCTTGGTTCGGTTATGACTTTGGATCCTTATCGGTCATAGCCGAGGCGTAAAATATTTTTCTTTTGCGACCTCATTTGGAAATAATTATTTAATTGCAGTGTGCGCAAACTTATTACTAATAAAGAATCGAATCAAAGGAACTCAACAGGAAGTCACAGAAGAGAGATGACCCAACGATGGGCCGCCTGGATACCACCATAAAATTAGCCGGACAACTTGAACTGCTCAATGTTTTTTCATTCCTATTCGTTTGGTGGCGATTGGAAGCCTAATAAGAAGGTTTGGTGGTCCACCGTTTCATTATAATCAAATGAGACTTTTTTCCGTAAAGTTGGCCGGACCTTTTTTTATTGATCACGCAATCCATAAAATGCCACGTCAAATCGATGCTGAATCGTTTGGTGGTTACAAATATGCAAATCCCAGCGTTTGGTAGTTAGTTCATTAGTTATCCCGGTCGAAAAACAATCTACGTCTAGGCGCATACGATGGAGGGCGGTAATTGGTGATTTATAGATACAACAGAATACGGCGCAGTGATATGTCAATTTATTTGTTTTTTGTTCTCGCCGATCTCGTTCCAATGAGTCTCAAATGGAAGATGATTGTTTGGTAGTGCTTGGTAGCTTAATGAAAACGGTTGCTAGTTAATTCCTTGATTACGCCGAACGAAAAACCATCTACGGTTAAATGCAGGCGACAGAGGGCTGTAGTTGGCTGCTGATGGATTCAACGGAATACGGAGGAGTGATATATCAAGGTCTGTATGTTTTTTCACCGACCTCATGCCAATAAGTCTCATACGGAAGATAAACGTTTGCTAGTGATTGGTAGCTTAATTAAAACATTTGCTAGTCAATTCTTCGATTACGATGATCAAAAAATCATCTATCCTTAGACGGATGCGGAGCAGTGATATTTCAATTTCTTTACGTTTTTCTTCACCGTTCTCGTTCTTATAAGTCTCAGACGGAAGATAATCGTTTGGTAGTGATTGGTAGCTGAATTACAATATTTGGTAGCTAATTCCTTAATTACACCGTTCGAAAAATCATCAACCCGTAGACATAGGCGATACAGGGGTGTAATTGGTTGCTGAAGATGCTAACGGAATACGGAGCGGTGATATTTTAATTTGTTTATGTTTCTCTTCACCGATCTCGTTCGAATAAGTTGTAACAAATTTTAATTTTATTTGTCACTATAATTTTATTATTTTCCAAATCTCGACTTCACTTCCTTGTATACAATTTACCCGCTGTTTTCATTCTATCTTATTTTTATGCTCGAAGGCCTATCAGACTAGGGCAATGGTGCGAATTCCGTTGCGCGACATTAGATACAAAAATATAAACCTCTATTTTGACAGGTCAAAATGCGAACTCCGTTACGCACTCATTTTACATAAAGATAAATGCCCCTTTTTCCTGGACGACTAGGCGAGCTCCGTTACGCATTCTTTTTTACAAAATATACTTATAAATATCCCATTTTACAGGGCAACTAGGCGAGCTCCGTTACGCAACCTTTTTCATCTTCAAACACAGATACATAATTATAAATAAATATCCCATAACAATCATTGTAACAATATAAATATATCTTTTAACCGGTATACGATGCTGACTCCGAAGCGCGACATTCTTCAATTTATTTCCTAAAATATTTCGAAGCGGCACTTGACACTGCGGATCGGTTGTTTAATGTCTTTACTCTCGCTACCGTCTTTTTTTTCTCGAACACGTTTTTACTTGTTTCCTTGGGCCGCACGTCGTCTTGGGTGACTCGGGACTGCTCCGAACCCGGGTAGGTCAACGACCTGATGACCTCTCTGGACACGATGTCGCGGACCCTCGGAGACGAGAATCTATGACGTTTGGTTCGGACCTATCGTCGACGTCTTTTCTGTCGACTTTTTTGGCCGGGAACGATTCGGACGCGCGATGCCTCTCTGCCGCTTGGTCCGCTCATCCAAGATGGCCGTGGCTACTCACCATGTGGCGACCGGTATGGACCCGTGGCGGTTGTTCGGGCCAATCGACGGGCATCTCCGTTGTAGGTGCACCCTTCAGCCCTTTTGGACACCGGTATGGACCCGGGGCGGTTTTGTTGATTAACCGCGATCCTTATTTTAGCACCCTTTTTTGGGTCGTGGATGGCGATCGTTTTCGTTTCGCACGAGGGGAATGGCCGTCGCTATAGCCGGCGTCAAGCGTTACCAGACAACAAGTATGCGGTACTGCAGTGCAGCCAGATCGCGCGCGAAAGTTACCCTCTCTCTAGTCCCTCGCGCGCCCATCACACAATCATAGTAGCGCGTGTCCGTGAGCGAGCGGCGCTCGGACATCTTCGGAAAGAGCCGAGTGCCGTCGAACTGTCCCGACCGCGCCTTCGGCAGCTACACCAACACATAGACACGCTGAACACGTTCATGTGCGGCCAAGCCGAACGAAGGCTTCGAGGGAAAAAGCAATCTGAGCACGGCCCGCGCGTGACGTCACGCGACGGCACGCGCGAGGCTTTTAGATGATTTCAATGCTTATTTAGCTCTTGATTCTCTGCGTTATTAATGTATACAAAAAAATGTATCGCGCACTCTGAACGCTTATTTTTTTAGTTTATACGTTAATTTAAATATAATAGTAAATCTAAATTACAACTTATTTATCTTCTAAAAAATTGTTTACGCTTGACTCACACCCGTCCTTATGCCGAATTAATTATAATTCAGAAAAGTAAGTGGAAAAATATTTATATTCGTATTATTATATTAATTCTCATACTTTCATCAAGCGATAAAGTATTATCTCCAAAAACAAGTGAATCATCAATCCGGCTGCCAATCGTAAGTGCCAGAAAATGCAGCTTTAACACAAGCGATAGGATGGTCCCGTTGGTAGCGTTCCTGGCTTCGGTCCGTAGGGGCGCAGAATCGATCCTCACGCTCAGCGCTTTTTTTTTTTTAAATCATGGTTAGTATTAAGGATGTTGAGTTCCTATAAAACATGTTAATGTTAATTGTTCACTAAATAGCTTCTTAATCGTCATGAAATTTTTATACGACCTCCTGAATATTTCATGTAAAAACATACAACATTTTCAGAATTCTATCATCATTACTTCAACCTCCTTAAGGGTTGAAATAAAAAATGATGAGAAAATTCTGAAAATTTGGTATGTGTTTGTATGAAGTATTTAAGAGGTCGTGTTAAAATTTCACGACGATTAGGAAGCTCGTTATTAAAAAATTAACATTTTGTTAAGAACAATTTTGAAAAGGAATAAAAAAAAATTTTCAATAAACTTCGTTTTGTTTCCGTTGCTTTCAGTATATTGTAGATATTACAAAATTGAGAGGTCAAAAGAAAAACTTATTGCAAAGTTACATCAGTTGCCATAAGACAGCATTTAATTTGTGAATGTTAATTGTTCAATAACGAGCTTCCTAATTGTCGTGAAATTTTTACACGACCTCTGAAATACTTCATACAAAAACATACCAAATTTTCAGAATTTTATCATCATTTGCGATTTCGGACCCAACATCCTTAATTCTTATTTGATTAGTTATTTTTATTAGTTATCATATTTATTTTAATTAGTTATCTTTTAGTACCGAAAAATTTATCGCGCACTCTGACCGCTTATTTTATTAGTTTTTACGTTAATTTAAATATAATAAATCTAAAATACAACTTATTTATCTTCTAGCAAAATGTTTGCGCTCTACTCGGACCCGACCCTATGCCAAATAAATTGTAATTCATAAAAGTAAGCGGAAATATATTTATCTTCGTATTATTATATTCATTCTCATATACTTTCATCAAGCGATAAAGTATTATCCCCAAAAACAATCATACATCCGACCGCGAATCGTCAGTACCAGAAAGTGAACATACATTGACACAAAAAATTAAAGGAGCAAGAAAAGTTGAACTTTGTCAAAAGTGGTCGTACAAAAAAAAAGGATTTTAAAGCTCCAAGTTTCTAGTTTCAGATCCGACAATGATTTTTTTTTGAGAATCACTGATTGCGCGGTCGGGAGAAATATCACGGCAAAAAAAATTTTGCAAATGGTTACGTTTTTCAAAGTTCTGCACGTGTTTTGGAGATTTTTTTCTGACTTGACCAATATCAAGGTCATTGAGCCCATTCAATTCATTTCAATTTGCTTTTTTTTCTCCGTACGACCATTTTTCGCTGAGATATCTCAGGAACTAATGGTCGTACGGGAATTCGATCGGTAGTTTTGGAAACGTGAATACTCTACAAGCTCCGATTATTATTGTAGTGAAACTTTTATTTTTTATTTTTGCCATTAGTTTTAGAAAAGTACAAAAAAACGATGTCTTCTTAGTTTTTATGAAATCCACCGCTACTTTGCAAATATTGCGATAAAGACTAATGTTTATGGACGGTCATTCAGCTCAATATGTCCCAAAGAGCCATGCAAAATTCCAAGTTGATCCGATTATCGGTTTTTCTTGCCCGATTAACCAAAATTTGAAAAAAAATTAAAGGAGCAAGCTTCCTCCTTTTCAGACATCATTTTATGATTATTAAGAGGAAAAAAAACTTTTCATCACTTTTCGTACAATTGGGTATTGAGTACGCATTGAATGTTGGAAAAAAACCGTGAAAATCATATTGACTAAAAATATTCGAAAAAAAATTTTTTTCATAAAAAAAATATTGAAAATTTTTTTTTTATAAAAAAATCAGTTTTCGATTTTTTTTTTAAATGTTGAAATATTTTTCAAATCAACATTGTACCGCCAGCATTAGAATTACCCAAAGCATACCACGGGGAGGTACGCTTTGGGTAATTCTACGTACACTTTGGGTAATTCTAATGCTGGCGGTACAATGTTGAATCGAAAAAAAATGTCAACATTACAAAAATAAAAAAAATCGAAATAGATTTTTTTATAAACAAAAAAATTTCAACATTTTTGTTATTAAAAAAAAAATCGTAAATTTTTAGTCAATATGATTTTCAGGGTGCTTTTCCAACATTTAATGCGTATTCAATACCCAATTGTACGAAAAGTAGTGAAAAGTTGTTTTTCCTCTTAATAATCATGAAATGATGTCTGAGAAGGAGGAAAATTGTTCCTTTAATTTTTTTTCACATTTTGGTCAATCGGGCAAGAAAGACCGATGAACGGATCAATTTGGAATTTTGCATATCTCTTGGGGACATATTGAGCCGAATGACCGTCCATAAACAATCGTGTTTATCGCAATATTTGCAAAGTACCGGTGGATTTTATAAAAAACAAGAAAACATCGATTTTTTGTACTTTTTTGAAACTCATGGCAAAAATAATTTTTTTTAAACCTACAATAATAATCAGAGCTTGTAGAGTATGTATTCACGTTTCCAAAATTGCCGATCGAATTCCCGTACGACCATTAGTTCCCGAGATATCGATGACTGAAGACAAAAGGACGTTTTTTCATTCAGAGGCCGACGAGGAGGCCGATATCCCAGCGAAAAATGGTCGTAAGAAGATAAAAAAAGAAGCAAATTGAACTGAATTGAATGGGCTCAATGACCTTGATAGTGGTGAAGTCCGAAAAAAATCTCCAAACCAAGTGCAGAACTTTGAAAAACGTAAAAATTTGCAAAATTTTTTTTGCCGTGATATTTCTTCCTACCGCGCAATCATTGATTCTAAAAAAAAAATCATTGTCGGAACTAAAACTAGAAACTTGAAGCTTTAACATCCTTTTTTTTGTACGACCACTTTTGACGAAGTTCAACTTTTCTTGCTCCTTTAATTTTTTTTGTCAATGTATGTTCACTTTCTGGTACTTACGATTCGCGGTCGGATGGATGGTTGTTTTTGGGGATAATACTTTTTTGCTTGATGAAAGTATATGAGAATGAATATAATAATACGAAGATAAATATATTTGCGCTTACTTTTATGAATTACAATTTATTTGGCATACGGTCGGGTGTGAGTAAAGCGCAAGCGTTTTGCTAGAAGATAAATAAGTTGTATTTTAGATTTATTATATTTAAATTAACGTAAAAACTAATAAAATAAGCGGTCAGAGTGCGCGATAAATTTTTCGGTACTAAAAGATAACTAATTAAAATAAATATGATAACTAATAAAAATAACTAATCAAATAAAAACTAATAGTAACCATGATTAAAAAAATAAGCGCTGAGCGTGAGGAACGATCCTGCGCCCCTACGGACCGAAGCCAGGAACGCTACCAACGGGACCATCTTATCACTTGTGTTAAAGATGCACTTTCTGGCAGTTACGATTGGCGGCCGGATTGATGATTGACTTGTTTTTGGAAATAATACTTTATCGCTTGATGAAAGTATGAGAATTCATGTAATAATACGAATATAAATATATTTTCACTTATTTTTCTGAATTATAATTTATTTGGCATATGGACGGGTGTGAGTAAAGCGTAAACAATTTTTTAGAAGATAAATAAGTTGTAATTTAGATTTATTATTATATTTAAATTAACGTATAAAATAAAAAAATAAGCGTTCAGAGTGCGCGATACATTTTTTTGTATACATTAATAATGCAGAGAATCAAGAGCTATATAAGCATTCAAATCATCTAAAAGCCTCGCGCGTGCCGTCGCGTGACGTCACGCGCGGGCCGTGCTCACATTGCTTTTTCCCTCGAAGCCTTCGTTCGGCTTGGCCGAACATGAACGTGCTCAGCGTGTCTATGTGTTGGTGTAGCTGCCGAAGGCGCGGTCGGGACAGTTCGACGGCACTCGGCTCTTTCCGAAGATGTCCGAGCGTCGCTCGCTCACGGACACGCGCTATTATGATTGTGTGATGGGCGCGCGAGGGACTAGAGAGAGGGTAACTTTCGCGCGCGATCTGGCTGCACTGCGGTACTGTTCTCTCTCTCGTACCTAATCGGTACTATCTTTTACGATTCAGGAGGCTGTGACCGCCTCGGACGGTGGCGCCGCCGGGATCGGTTCGCACGGCCTTACATGATATTATTCGGCGCGAAATCGTGGACAATTTTAAAAACGCTCTAGGGACGCAAATGCGAGCCTACAAAGTCTTATACGGAAGATAATCGTGCGGTAGTGATTGGTAGCTTCATTGAAACGTTTGGTAGTTACTTTCTCAATTCCGCCAATCGAAAAACCATTTATGTTTAGATGAAGGGATAGAGGGCTATAGTTGGCTGTTAATGGATCCATCGGAATACGGAGCAGTAATATAATAATTTCTTTATATTTTTTTTCACCGGTCTCATTCCAATAAGTTTCATACGGAAGATAATCGTTTTATAGCGATTGGTAGCTTTATTAAAACGTTTGGTGGTTTATTCCTCAATGACGCCGATCAAAAAGTCATCTACCCTTAGACCGAGGACGTGGACGGCTGTAATTGGATGCTTAAGGATCTGACGGAATACGGAGCAGTGATATTTCAGTTTCATTATGTTCTTCTTCACCGATCTCGTTCCAATAAGACCAATAAGTCAACTAGCGACACGCAATAGGAGGCTCCCTTTCTTCCGTGATCGGGCATGCAATTGGCTGTCGCTAGCTAACGATAACGAAAACAGTCGCTACTGAGTTACGGAATCGCGCTGCTGGAGCGCGAGGGAATGTGATTACGCTCTTCACCGCTACTGTAAACGTTGAGTACGCGAGAAAAATGAGAGAGTGAACGTAACGGCAAAGAGGGCGGATGGAACCGGGTTTCTTCCCCTTTCCAACCTTTAACCGTAATTAATCTTTTTGCTTAGCATGCAACTCCCGATCATAGTTTAATCCCTAGATCAGGTTTGCCTAATTTTACTGTTTGATTTATATACATATTTTTATTGGCTTTTTCCAGGCGTACAGAGTCTCCCCCTTTTGCCGAACCCGACTATCCGCCTCAACGTCGTTCTACCGCCAATTCCACATCGCTCCTCTACCACCCATTCCACTACCCCTATATCCCCTCCACAACTGCCCCGTAGCTCCATTCCGCCCCCCCCCCGCCGCCAGGCCCGGCGGCTCCGCCTTGCGGCCGCAGCCGAACCCCCTCTGTATCATGTTCGCCATGACATATCTGCCATGGGCATAGGGAAACTGTGGAAAAGCTATACCGATTCAGACGGTCCCAAGTTCACCTCGCAGTCACGGAGCTAGTCGTCTTTCGCTGAGAAATATCGAAGAAAAACATTTCGGGACGGAGGTGACGCGACAGGGATTCGAACCCGGGATCTGTCGATCCGCTGGCCAATACGCTAACCACTAGACCAACGCACCGGGTTCTGTTTGATTTATGTAACATTACGGGAACAACTTTGCTATCGTACTACGCCGTTCTGCGGCGTTATGATGCATCTTTATCGCACGTACTACCCACAAGATGAGCTTCAGATTGTTACTTATTAGAAGAAAGTTGATAAATCAATCATTTTAAACAAATCGAAATATAGTCCGATGTGTCGCGCCAGCGGAATAATGAAATTGGTGAATAGAACATAAAAAACTAGAACAACACTGTTCTGAATTCCGTTGGATCTATCACCGACCAATATGCCTATCAATCACCACCAAACGATTATCTTCCATTTGAGACTCATTGAAACGAGATCGGTGATCAAAAGCACAAACAAATTGAAATATCACTGCACCATATTCCGTTAGATCCATCAGCAGCTAATTACTGCCCTATGTCGCCTGCGTCAAAGGGTAGATGATTTTTCGATCGGCGTAATTGAGGAATTAACTACCAAACGTTTTAATCACGCTACCGATCACTACCAAACCATTATCTTCCGTATGAGACTTATTATAACGAGATCACTGAAGAAAAACATAAAGAAATAAAAATATTACTGCTCCATATTCCGTTAGCTCCATCAGCAGCCAATTGCACCCCTCTATCGCCTACGTCTACGGGTTAATGATTTTTCGAACGGCGTTATTAAGGAATTAGCTACTAAACGTTGTAATTAGGCTACGAATCACTACCAAACGATTATCTTCCGTATGAGACTTATTAGAACGAGATCGGGAAAGAAAAACATAAAGAAATTAAAATATCACATCACCGTATTCCGGTAGATCCTTCAGCAGTCAATTAGAGCCCTCTATCGCCTGTGTCTAAGGGTCGATGATTTTTCGATCCGCGTAATTAAGGAATTAACTACCAAATGTCGTAACTAAGCTACCAATCACTATCAAACGATTATCTTCCGTTTTAGACTTATTACAATGAGATCGGTAAAGGAAAACCTAAAGAAATTGGAATATCACTGCTACGTATGCCGTTAGATTCTTCAGCAGCCAACTGCATCCCTCTATCGCCTGCATCTAACTGTAGATGGTTTTTTTGATCGGCGTAATTAAGCAATTAACTATCAAACGTTTTCATTAAGTTACCAATTACTACCAAACGATTATCTTCCGTATGAAACTTATTGGAATGAGATCGGTGAAAAAAACAAAGGAATTCTTATATCATGGCTCCATAACCCGTTGGATCCATCAACAGCCGACGGCAGCTGTCTATCTCTTCATCTAAACATAGATGGTTTTCGTTTGGCGTAATTAAGAAATTAACTACCAAACGTTTCCGGCCCTCCATCGTATGCGCCTAGACGTAGATTGTTTTTCGACCGGGATAACTAATGAATTAACTACCAAACGCTGGGATTTGCATATTTGTAACCACCAAACGATTCTGCATCGATTCGACGTGGCATTTTATGGATTGCGTGATAAATAAAAAAAGTTCCGGCCAGCTTGACGCAAAGAAAGTCTCATTTAATTATAACGAAACGGTCAACCACCGAACCTTCTTATTAGGATACCAATCACCACCAAACTCCCGGAAGCGTTTGGTATTCAATTTAGAACGATTGGTAGTTGACGACTATTCACATTGCGCCAACGAGAAATACGTGTGTATCGTGAACGGCGAGCTGTGATTGGTCGCCAGAAGCCGCAGCGGAAAAGGGAATTTCTAACAAAAATTCACCCATTATTTTGTGGCTAATTCATTGTGATGAGACTTAATCGATAGACAAATTAATCATAGCGTTTGGTATTCTATTCAGGTCGTTTGATAGTCGATCAATAAATAACGCCAACGCAAAACACAGCGAATCGGGTATGGGGTGGTGAGATTGGCCGCCAGAAGCCGCAGTGGCAGAATCATTTATTAGCGTAGCTTCACTCGTTATTTCTGGTCCGATTACGTTCTAATGGGCCGCGATCGATAGAAATACGGCCGGTAGCGTTTGGTATTCGATTCGGGACGTTTGGTAGTTGACCATTCTAATACGATAACACAAAATACGTGCGTATCGGGAATAGAGAGCTGTGATTGGTCGTCAGAAGGCGCAGGGCAGAACGATGTGACATTCTTATAGTTAGATTTGTTAATAAATTCCGACCGAACCGAAAGAAATTTCTTTACGCGTATCCGAAACGGAAAGCTGCGATTGGTCGCGATAATATACGACGTTTTTGCGATAGTTGTCGTTGGTTATCGAGTCTTTTCGACTGCTTTTCGTCCTATCTCATGTGTCGGAATTTTCTTTTTGATTTTCCGAAAGAACGGGAAACTATCAAGCGATTGAAATGGACTACCAAACGCTACCAAACGACCACCAAATGATTCGTAAAAAAGTTCGATTAGTCAAAGTGGGGGGGGGGGGGCAATTTACTGCCCGATTTTTGATAATCGATTTTCCGAAAAACGGAGAACTGCCAAACGATTTGAACGGGCTACCAATCGCTACCAAACGTCCATCAAACAATGCGTAAAAAAAAGTGCGATTAGTCAACGTGGCGGGGACTAACTTTGGTGAGGTTATCTGACACTCCTTTAGTATAGTCTCCATGAAGGTGACGAAGACGTTACGGTATACACCCAGTGTTGCTGCGTTGGTTCAATTGTACCACTTTTGGTGCTTCACGGAATATGTTGGTACGCAAGTACGACGTTGAAATTCCTGGTACTTTTGAAAATATCTGGTATTTTTTGGTACATCATGTTTTTTTCTATGTATTGAGCATGCTTATCATTTTTTATTCCCTCAGTTGTTTCAAATTCGGTATTCAATAATAAGACCACCCAACAAAACAAAATAATCAAACAATTAATTAGAAAGAGAATTTTAAATAGATTCCAAAAAAAAAATCCACCCCTCTCTATTAGACCCATACCCGAACCTATAAGTATACGAATAGTGTGTCTTTACTTTTTAAGAGCTCGTTTTTATTGTTTTCGACAGAATATTTGCTAAATTGATGCATTGTCATAGCCGAAGTGACTTCTCCACGGTTCGGCCTTGATATCTTTCTTTTTACGATAGCCCTGTTGTGTCTTCTTCCTAACTTGATAATTATTCAGCAGTATATCCTAAATGTTTGATAATTATTCGGAAAATGACCCCCACCCCGGAGCGGGGTGGGGGGTGGGGGTAATTCCCTCCCACCTCCCACTCGATAACACGGCATCTCGTATCAAGTTTGAGGTGTACTTTGGCAAACCATGTACGCGTAAATGCCGATATGCGGTAAGTGTAGCGTATTTTATGTCTTTTTTTTATTGACAGTTTTATAAAAACTCTTGGAGCACTGGAGTTTTAAAGTATTTCGATTTACCTCAACAACTGCCTTACAATCGCGACACACAATTTTTTGTCATATCGCGTTGTACTCGAATAGGAAATCGAATAATTTTTCCCGGTCGTCGACAAGACGCAAAAATTCGTACAGTTTCATTATTCACGGACCGAATTAGTCTAACCACGACAATGCAAAAGGCATAGGAAGGGTACAAAATTGGGATTTCGGACTTTTCAACAAGGGATTGTAATTAAAGCGCATACGAAAAGACTTTGTACATGAAAATTCAAAACTTTATTCGTTCACATTCGATAATTTACATGTGTCGGGATGATATTTATCCTAGAAACAGCTCATTAATTAATTATTAACTCAGAAACGCTCATTAAAAAATGACGTCCTATATGCTTTTTGCATATAAATAAATAAATAAAATAAATTTTTTACCTCTTTGCTTAATTAGAAAATGAAGAATATAAAAATTGAGAAAAAGTTAGAAAAAGAAAAAAAAAGTCTCCACACGGGGAGTCGAACCCATGACTATCGAATTACTAGTCCGACCTCTTACCGCTACGCCAACCGCTGCTTGGCAAACATACTGACGTAAATGGCTTAAACGGTGCGCGAGCCGCGTCAACATTTTTATTTTCTAAACGCTTGGTCATTTAGAGTTCCCACTTCGGGTACTTTCATTTCTAGCCAAACCCTGCATGTCCTATAAATTTGAGCGAAATCGGTGATGACGAGTAGGGAATGCCCCCTTGTTAATTTCAAAAGTAGCTGTATCTGGAACTGTCGCCTCAAGTATTCCGTTGGCACTGCTATTCCCGAATCTCACAAAGGAAGACACGCTAGAAAACCTCAACTCTGAGTCGAGATTATTGCCTGAGGTAGCGGAGCTTTCAAACGCCAACTTGAGCATAATCAACTTTATTCATAGAATCGGCACGATAAAGAACCAAGATGAAGCTTTGATGTTTCGAACACTACATCCCTTTATGAAAGCACTTGCATGTCTGCCTCATAGTAGTGCTGCGGCAGAAAGGATTTTTTCGCAATTGAACTTGATCAAGACCAAAATTCAAAATGAACTTAAGGTGCCCACGAGCAATGCCTTGCTTTTAACGAAAGAGCTACTTCAAACACAAACATGCTACGATTGGAAACCGGACAGCGAGCTACTTGTTAAAAGTGCAAGGGACATAGACTCGAACAGTAATGGATGATGGTAGTGAAAAATAAGACGTAGCGGCGATACACGCCTCATATCTTCGTTTACCGTTTACGGGGGGACGGCTATTTAATTTTGAAACGCTCGAGCCCCTTTCCAAATTTTGGTCCTACTATGACGAATTGTTTTGCCTGTCTAAAAGAAAGAAATAATAGCAGGAACCGCACCACTGAATAACATTTCTGGTTCAAAACGAAAAATAAACGGGAAAACGATCCAACTGTCTGTTTTTGCCGTTGCAAGCTGCAGATATTTTCACACATTTATATGAGCATTGTCTACTAAAATGAGCATCGGTTTTATAATTGAATATTTTTTCACAAAAATATAAGAATTATTAGTCGATTTATCGACTTATTCTGTAAATGATGACAAAAATCTGTGTGCCTGAAAAAAAGAAAAACGTAAATAATTCGAAGAACAGTTATCGCATTTCTGGGAAAAATTATTGCACGATAACACCGACGCTTATTTTTTTCGTAGATAATACTTATAACTATGCAGGTGGAAAAAATATGCGCCACTTGCAGCGATAAAAACAGACAGTTAGAATAGAGTTGAATAAAGAAATTTTACGTTCATTCATGTTGTTATCTTTGTAATTTTAAGCTTTTACGGAAAAAAATTAAGAGAAAATGTTTAAAAATGTCATTCTGCTGAATTACGATCGATTTTCTTCATTTTTAATTTTATTTATAATCTGTTTTTAAACTTCGTGCCAGGGGATCTCATCGAATAAGATAAATTTCAAGTACGCGTGATATTTTCCTTTGCATAACGGACGGGGTCAACGCCAACGGAAAGTCAGTTGTTTAGGATTTGTCAATTTACTTGTGATTTGTGTTTTCATAGTAGCCTGGGATTTAACGATAGCGATAACGATCTATTGGAAGAACTTTGATTCCATAGATTTACTTTAGAAAAGGTGACATTACTTATGCTTTGTGAACCCACCCTCCATAAATCACTCTCGCTTCTGTACATGTTTTCCTACCATACCAACTGTTGTGTAATAGAAACCCAGTTAGCCAAACGTACCGGTGGTACAGCGTACCGCAAATGCGGAGTACGCCGTACTGGCACGGCACCGGTAATGTACGAGTACGGAGTACCAGCGGAGTTGTACCTCCGCGGTACCGCCTCCGTCGAGTTACGCGGTACTGCAGTACATTTGCAGTATGCCGTACCGTAACCGTGGAGGTACGCCGTACAGCAATACATTTGCGGCACGCCATACCGGTACCGCGGCGATACGCCTGCTGCAGTACATTTCCAATATGCTGTACGGGTGCCCTGGAGGTACGCCGTACTGCAAATGTACTGATAGAAAAAATGAATTTCCGTCTATTCTCCCGTGACATGGTTAATCACCCGGGGCATATTCATATTATTCGAGGCGTGTTTTTTAACACCGAATGGCTTCTCAACGTTCAGTTGAGAATAACTGTAGCTTGGGGCTCTTGATAAAAAAAATTGGAATACTAAATTATTAGCGGCGTGAAAAGGAGCGTTCGAAAAGCCCGCCGAAAAGGGAGATGAGTGGCGCAAATGCTGGTGTCCGACCGGCAACAACCTGGCGTGCGCGTGCGCGCGCCTTTCCCGGGTACGAAGCTGATTGGCGAAAACCGGAGTCGGAGTACAGATGCAATAGCGAGTGGACGTGCTATATGTGTTAGCGAGTATTGTGAAATTGAGCTGTTCGCCACGCGGTCCCCTGGGACTAATAGTGATTTTAAATAATTGTAAAGGTAAGTTCTTGTTTCTGTTCTGCTTTTCTCGCTTTTCTGCCTGTTTCGCTCTTCCTCGCTCTCTATCGGTCTTCGTCTTGCACGACGCCATCGTTTCTCAATTTTTTTTCTACATATAATATATAAATTATTTTATTCAAAATGTTGAGCACATAAAAGAGCAACATTTCAGCAACATTGAAAATAAATCTCATCCAACCTATCGAGAAATTCAGCCGGTGTGACCTAGTTTTCGGAGACCCCGCAAAAAAGTGTCCTCGTAGTGGTGAGGATAACTCATGATAGCTTTACCTGAAATTGAAAAAAAATCTGTTCGTAGATAAGTGTAGCTCGTTATTGAATGAAGGATTAAAAAACAAATAGAAATTTGCATTTTTGGCAGAGTTGTATGCAAAATAGTTCAATTTTTGGTACATTTATACTACGTATAACCTTGTAAAATTAGTTGTAATCGAAAAAAACCTTCGTTCTTCTATTTTGCTCAATTGTTATCAACAACACTAAACATTATAATTCACTTTCGACTAAGATCGTATAGAATTTTTTTTTCACGTACACGCAATCTTAAATTTTCATACAGCTTATTTTTTCATCATTGATATTATTGTTATACGTTGCCAACGATTTATTCTGTTCTCTGTAACTCGCTAGTTTGCTTTGACATAATTGTTTTTTTTTTGACACCCGCGAAGTTTTGAAGTGTTTGTTATTGATTGGCTTTCTACGCAGGCTGCCGACAAAATGCGATGCGACATTTGCGGTCAAGAGTTTACGCGTGAGACATTATATCGTCGGCACATGGAGCATCACGCCGCGGAAAAACCTCACAGATGTCCAACGTGTTCAGCTTCTTCCAATGTACCGGTGAGTTTCGATCAACGCCGCGATACTGACCATCCTCTGTAACCATTTATTATCATTCTTACCCGTTACATCCGTACATCCGTCTCGTGTAACATTAACGGGCTACATCTACCTGGTGGCCCGAAAAAATTGCCAAATTCCGATTTTTTTCTGGGAAACGTTTGGCGAAAAAAAAACGCATTTATTTTTAATACAAAGGTACACATATTGAGCGACTTTGAAAAAGAAATAAAAAATGCAGAAAAACAACAATAACATGGCTGCCGGCAGATGACATTTTTTCGAGACCTTTAGCGGTCGACACTCCAGCATAAACGATCCGTCTGAAATCTGAAATCGAAACGGGTTATTCATATGGAAGCTGTATCGCACATGAAAGATGCATTCCGGGGGTGGCGGGGGCGGAGCCCCTCTCGGGGAGGGGGATGGTAAGAGGGTGCCCCCCTTGGCACCAAACGTAATTTTGAAATGCATCAGCATATCTTAATATACATCTTATCAACAATTTATAACAAGACGTTCACCGTTCACACGCATGAAATAGGGAGGAAAACATAATTGTGTTATATCAGAGTACTTTTTGAATACATCATTATATTTAAGGGGAGAAAATACACATAAATGGTCAAAAATGACGAAAAATTTCGGGATTTTTTTCCAACGCAACCACTGGACCAATCTTTTTGAAATTTGTACGATACTTTATTGTACATTAGAAGACATGAAAAACATTTTTTTATCGACAATAAGTGTTCATCAACAGCCTGCAGCCAATTGTTGCAGAACGAATTTTCCCCGCGATGTTGAACTGCGGCAGCTGTAGTTTTTTTAGTTTCAAACAAAAATTAAAAAACCATTAGACTCTATATGAAAGTACGCTGTCGATAAACCAAAGAAAAGTTGAACAAGTTGAATTTTTTTTATAATGGCGGTACTCAGAAAAAAAGATCGAATTTGTGCCGAAAGTTTTCGTGTTTTTCATGCAAAAAATGATGGTTTAATTGAATTTTTCATCGAATATGGAGAATATGTGTCTGAAAACCTTTGCTTGACATAAAGCGGATAGTTTTTTTTTATCGCTGCCGCAAATTTCGAAAATTCGTTCAGCAACAATTGGCTGCAGGCTGGTGATAAACACTTACTGTCGAATAAAAAAAAATGTTTTCCGTGTCTTCTAATGTACAATAAAATACCCTAAAAATTGCAAATCGATTGGCCCAGAGTTGCGTTGTTAAAAATCACGAAATTTTTCGTCATGTTCGACTATTTATATGTATTTCCCCCCTTAAATGTACTATTAGTAAATATAATTTCGGGATTAATAAATATATGTTATTTATCCCGATACAAGTTTGTCAGGTGTCAGGTGAAAGTGACAGCTGTTTCACAGCGGCGTTCAATGTCCGTGACCGTAACAAATGCAGATTTGTCTAATTTGTTGAAAAAAATGACAAACATTTGTGCACTTCCATTTTAAAATAATGTATTAATGTTTTTTACAAGGGCATTTTTTATTTTATTTTTTCAGATATCAAGATGAATTGCCGGATGCAAACTTCAGGGCCGCAGCCGTCGCGCATTTTGAGGATCACAACGGATCGGAAGCTTACTCTTCGGAATCATCAATTCGTGTTGCAAATTGTCGCGTTTCATTTTGTAAACTTGTCAATAACTTTGCTGGCTTAAGGGGTGAGATGCAGCCAGAGGCGTGAAAAAACGAGCATTTTCAATAATTTTTGTCTTTATAGCAATTAAGTTTGTTTTACAAAAGTGGTTACACAGATTTTTGTTGTATTTCAACTTGACTTGTAAAAATTTTCAAAGAAAGATATTGATTATTAATAAAAATATCACCATCTTTGTCAGATCCCCTTCGGCATGTAGTGCTTTGCGTCGACTATCATCAATTTTACTGGATCATCTGAAATAAAATAAAAAAAAAATCATTAGTTTAACCATAAATCTAGTCCTTAATCGGAGCTTTTTGTCAACAATTAACAAAATAGCGGCTTCTGACAGATAACTTTCGATTTTCGACCGAAAAATCGCTCCTTTATTGTTAAAAAGAAATATAAATTTTCAACAAAAATGAAAATCCTTCGATTAAGGACTAGTTTTTAATGCTATCAATAAGCACACCAAATTTTATGAAAGTCCATCGATTGGTGTTTGAATTATAGTGGTCACCGCCTTGAAAAACATAGCTTCGAGGAAAAAGCGTTTAAAGTTTTTCAACTTGGATACGGTATTATATGTTCGTCAAATTTTGAGCTCGATGGATTAAGCTAAACTTTTTTAAACGTATTTTGATCCGCTGAATCCGAATATCATTTTTTTGCCGAAAAGTCGAGCATTCAGTTGTTTATAGCCAATTGTTAAAACAAGTTTTCAAAAAATTAAAGTTTTTCGGGATGAATTGATTTTTAAAAATATTTTGAGCAATTTTAAAACGAAAGTATTCTTTATAAAATGTTGCTAAAGTTCATAGTTTTTGAGTAATAAATGTGTGACAATTTCTGAAAGAGTTTTCCAACTTTCCACTTGATTTATGGATAGAAATACTAATTAAAAAATGAATTACATCGAATCATCAATTCCTGGCCCCTACAATAGGGCTTCTGCCGATGTGGAAACTTCCAAAATATCGATTTTGTTGTTGTCTTCGAAGCATTCTGCCTTCCCGGGTATTTTCGTTTGCGCGTTTGTCAGCCACGTCTATACGTTGAGAATCGATTCTTTCTGTGTGCGGTGAGATAATTGTGGGATATCCCGGAAACTATTCATCGGATTGACTTGAAATTTTCAGGGAATATTTTCGAAACTTCATGCTTCAAGAAGATGTAAAAAAAGTCGTTTTTTTTTATTCTGACCGCATTTCACCCCTTAAATTGCTGGGACATTAAAATGCAGCAATGATCCATACATTTCAACATCACAAATTTCTGTATTTTTTAAAAGGCTTCAAAAATTAAAAATTGTTCTTTTGATTGTTAATTTAAATAAGCGTTCTTTCCATTTTTATTCCCCATTAAGGATTGAAGAAAACCTCTGTCTGCATTTACGTGGTACTGTAAGGCGTTGTCGTAATAGAACGCGACCATCGCAAGTTCGCGCGAATTTTGTTCGTACCAACTCGCGATCAAACATACCGATGTCGAATAGGCGTCCTAACTGACATTCGCACGATGCAATCGACATCTGCATGTTTGATCACGGATTCGTGCGAGCAAAATTCGCGCAAACTTGCGATGGTCGCGTAATCGCGTTCTATTAGGACAGCGCCTGACAATATTGTGATGGTACGGTATGTATAATATAACCGTTGATTGAACGTACGCTGTCCGTACAATACCTGTACAGTAGAGGTACAGTACAAGTATAATAAATGCTAATAAATCTCACTTCATGGGTACAGTAGACGTACTGCACTGATACCGTGGAGGTACGGTACAATTACAATATATGCTAATAAATGTTATTATATGGGTACAGTAGACGCACTGTACCGGTACCTCGGAGATACCGTACAAATACAATAGATGCCAATAAATCTCACTATATGAGTACAGTACACATACGGCACTGGTACCGCGGAAGTACCGAACAAGTACAAGATATGCTAATAAATCTCACTACATGAGTACAGTAAGCGTACTACACTGGTACCGTAGAAGTACAATATATACTAATAAATGTCACTATATGGGTACAGTAGACGTACTGCACTGGTACCGTCGGGGTCCCGTAGACGTACATTACCATTACGGTGGAGATACGCAGCATCGATACCGTGACGGTACGTTTGCGGTACAGCGTACCGTACGGCGTACCGCAAACGTATCAGTATTGTACGCACACACGTGGTGGTCATAGTACCGATATAGCGTACTCCAGGTGAGCCGTACATCTGCGGTACGTGGCTATCTGGGAACAAAACAATGTTGGCCGAAGTTGGGCAAAATTTTTTTTTCTCATGGCCGCAAATAGTTTTTTTAATCTCTTGCTTATTACACAAAGGTTGGCCGAAAACTAATAACGATATAATATCGTTAAAAAAATATTTATTTATATATGCAGCTGACTTCACTTTGGTACTTTTGGTTTGGAAGTGGTACGCTTTTGGGGGTACTGGCGTATGTTCCGAATTGACCGTGCGGCAACACTGCATACATCACCAGAGCAGTACACGCAGAGATAAGTAGGGAGATGTACAACGCTCCCGTTTTCGGCGTGCCTCAGGAATGGCGCTAAATCGCGGCGGCGAGTTCGGGAATATAATTTTGTGTTCATCGCCTCTGTCGAGGTTGCAGATTTCCTTGTGGCCGCGCGAGTCGTAATCATCGCACCAGTCGGTATCGCAGTCAGCGTTGACACATATGGGCAGCTCGGTGGGGGAAAAGTCACCGCCCCTCGCACATCGTATCTGCTCGACAGGCGAATGGAGCGAGGTTTTCTGTTCGATCGAGATCGACATTCTTTCGTGGCCGTACTGCCGAATAAAATATGCATAAAATGAATTTCAAAGGGAAAAAACATCGATCGAGATTATTGTTTTCTCTCGGTTGCTCGTTTATGTAGAATGCGGGTTAAAAAAATTAACAATGAAACGCGTTGAAAAATAAAACGCGAAACGACCGTGTAAGTTTCAAAGAGAAATATTGAGCCTTTGTCGCGGTTGTTTCGGCGGTTTTTTTTCCAACACCAACCATGCGAGTCAAGGCTGTATGATAAATGTTTCACTATCCTCAATTATTATCATGGCTGAGTAGGCAGCGTACCGGATTAACGATGCTTGCGGTCCGGGTTCGATCCCCGGTGAATCGATCTTTTTATCTATTCTTTTTCTTCATTTTATATTTAAAAAATGTTGAACTTCCTCTCGCTTTAGCTACTTTCGGCTTTCCAGGCGTCATTTATCATTGATTCGTATATGTTTATATATATATATATATATATATAAATAGACTGCTACCGGGGAATCGAAGCCGCGTCGTCCGTACTCAGAGCCCGGACGCAGATATGTCAGCCGCGGGGCTCTCGTGGCTGCATGGACGTCCATAAATTACGTAACGCATTTGAGGGGGGCGGTCGGCCTGACGTTACGGTCTACGTACGTGAGGGGCGGGGGGTCGAGGTTTGCGTTACGTCACGATTTTAAAACTGTCAGAAATAGCAAAATTTCTACATGTTCAAGTTTTTAAATTTAAAACTCATCATGCAGAACAGATGGCGTGCAAGCTCTCATTATTTTAAGAAATATAACGAAAATGAAAAACCATCATATCACCCGCGACTTGATCCTTTAATGTAAGTATCAATATTCTAGAAAAAAAATAACTTTACATCTAGATAAACGGAACGAAAACTTTGATCGAGATTTTCTTAAAACTACTTTTTTGACCTCGTCTCAGTGAATACTCAAAATCTTATCACCCGATTGTCAATTTTTTTTAAACATTTTTTAATCGCAGTGACTAAAGTTGTACTCGGCTGATTTTTAGAATTTTCATCATTGCTATTTTTAAAGATTGCTTGAGTACAAAAAAGGGCCATGAAGATAGAAAAAAAATGTCCACACTGTCGGCGTTTTGTAAAAAAAAACATAATAAAAAATCGACCACGCATATCGATAGCTACATTTGTATAGATATTGATAAATTGTTAAATTTTTATTTACAGATCATAAAGATCATAAAACCTTTCATAAAGATATCGATGGGACAATGAAACTAATTTATTAACGCCCCCTTATCCCATGTGAAGTCTGTTGAAAAGAATGCCGAAACGATCGCGAAGGACTGAAAGTTCTCTTTCTCAAAGTTTCACTTTCTTGGCTGTTTCAGCACTTTTTTCAACTTATCCAACGTCTATTTATTAACAAATTCTTTGTTGATTGTTTAGCCGAGTGCACTAATCAAATACTGAATAACCGTAAGTACAGTTCATTTAATCTCATAATAACTTAGATCACTCGTTCTCGGAGGGCACCACAGGAAGGCAATCAAATTCACCCCCCGTCAGCTCAAAGAGTCTCGTCTTGAAGACGGGACGCTTTCCAGAATATATGGTTCCCAAAAGCGTAACTTAACGAACTATTGATCGATCGAAGAGCAGCTTGAAAAGCCTCTGACTCTGCAATTCGACAATTTAAGGGGTAAGGCCACTGTAAATTTTTTGAAAAATCGATTTTTTTTTATTGGCTTAAAAAATAGTTTAAACCCTCTAGAATAAGAAAAAAAAGGTCCTGTGCGAAAAAAAATTTGTTGTCCTTAGGAAATGAAGGTCGCCGCCAAGCGTGTCAAAACTTGCTCCGAAACGACTGCAATTATATCGGAGATGGCGATTCCAAAACTTTCAAAGGCATCGTGGATTCGAAGCCTTATGAAAATGTTGATGTTAAAAAAAAAGAGTGCATAGATCACGTGCAAAAAAGAATGGGCACTCGATTGAGAACCTTAAAAAAAGGAACAAAAGGTCTCGGGGGAAGAGGAAAACTCACTGCCAAATTGATTGACGAACTAAGCATTTATTACGGCTTAGCAATCCGTCGAAATTCCGATTCCATCAAAAATATGAAAAATGAGATCTGGGCAACCCTTTTTCACAAAATGTCAACGGATGAAAAGCCTCAGCACGAAAAATGTTCGGAGAATTGGTGCAGTTGGAAGAAAGCGAAAGCAGAAAATGCCTTGGATGCGTATCATCACAATCAGCCAATGAGTGAGGAGGTTTATCAAGCCATCAAACCCATCTACATGGAATTGAGCCGGGACGAGTTGCTGGAGCGTTGCTTGGGGGCCTATACTCAAAACAATAACGAAAGTTTCAACGCTACCGTTTGGAGTTTGGCCCCCAAATCATCCACAAGCGGAAAAACTGTACTAGATATTGCGACGGATATCGCTGTTTGCATATTCAATGGCGGCCTTACCAACGTCTTGCAAATATTGAAGATGTTGGAGGTGGAAATTGGTGTACAGTTATATAATTTCTGCATCCAAGCCGACGCCAAACGCATCACGCACGCGGAGACATCTCTGAGCGACGCGGCCAAAAGTGCGCGCGCGCTCCAAAAATCAACCAGGAAAGACGAAGAAGACGAAAATTTGGCTATCGAAGGACAAATGTATGGTGCTGGGATTGCAGACTAACGGTAAACATTTTTTTTAACTTCTTTTTTTAATTTTTTCCAATAAAAAACTATTCGCAAAACTTTAAACGCGTTTTTCTCGAAACATGGTTTTTCAAAATGGCACGCAGCATAACTCGAACAATTTTCATTTTTTTTACTTGAAATTTTAACCAGATGTGAACATTTACATTATCTTGAGAATGTCGATCGGAATTTTCAAGAACTTTATTTATTGATTTTTTATTAACAAAAAACTTGCCGTTTTTTTCGTCAAAAATCAATTTTTTTTTCTAACGCACGCCAAATCCACAAAAATTGATACTTTTTAAAATCCGATCGACATTCTCTAGCTATAGCCCTCTAGATTAATGGTTTTTTTTTTTTTTGTTCTAGATTCAAAAGTGCACCAGTGGTGCTGCGTGCCGCGGAGCCCTGGAAGCAAAACATGTCCCGGGAAGATAGCTGTGGAACCGCTATTTTGTTTTTTTTTTACTGTAAAAAAATTTTATGATAAAGTTTAATGTATGCCCGATAACACCATTAAAAGTTTTTTTTCAAATACCTTCAATTTCGGGAGCAAAAAATTAGTGAAAAAACCTTTTTTTTTGGGCCGTTACAGTGGCCCTACTCGTTAAGATGACTTGCGAAAGTGGTGCTTAAAGAGCCTTCAATTGCAGACAGGTGCAACTTCGATAATCAATCAACGGTTCAATAATTCCAACACTCTGAATTTGCTACAAATTTGACATATTGACGCGCAGCTCATCAAGCCTCTGATGCAAGCGAGCGTAGCTTTTACGATACAAGTAAATTAATCAAATTGCAGCTCAAAGAGCCTCTGCTTGCAGCCAGGTGCTACTTCGATCATGAACGGTTGAATACTTATCGAGAAATTGTTGACTTTTTATTTACAGTTCATAAAGATCATAAAACCTTTCATAAAGATATCGATGGGACAATGAAGAGAATTTTTTCATCGCCACATCAGGGTTAATTAAAAAAATTATAATATTGGTATAAAACTAGATGAATATATACTTCATAAAATTAGTATAAACGCCATCCTTTTATTATTAGTTATTTCATTGAAAAAAAAAAAATATTGACGACAAAGCACCCGTTACGTAACAGAATAAGGGGGAGGGTTCAGGCCAGGCGTTTTGGTTCTGTTACGTGGGGAGGGGGGGTAAAAAATTGGGAAATTTTGCGTTACGTAATTTATGGACGCCCCTACACCATTGCACCGGTAATTATTTATATTTGGTTGATTATTTCTTACAGTTACGAAGAAGAAATTTTGGCGCCGCAATAAAAAGAAGGGCGGCCGTCAGCAGAGACGAAGGGCGCGAGAAGGGCAGGCCGCCGCGTTGACAGCGGCAGGAGCGACGGGAGCGGCCGCAGCAAGAGCACCGCTGCTATCACGAACGCGACCGAACCCGCAGTCGCTCGCCCCGCGGGACGCATGACGAAGTCGCCCAAAGCGAGCGAGCAATTAAAATTCTGGTGGAAACGGTGTTGGAAAATGTGACGAAAAAATAAAAGATTCCCCCAATTCATAAATGAGTTTATATTCTTTCCTATAGAAAAAAAATTTTAAAAACTGTCCAAAAAAAGTGCCAAAACGATCGAGAAAGGGAAACTTTAAGAAAGAGAACTTTCAGTTGTTCTCGATCGCTTCAGCTTTTTTTTTTCAACACATTCTACCTGGGTTAAGTGTGTATACCTGAGCCAGATTTACAGTTCCAAAAGCCAAAATGCACGAGTGTTTGAAAGACAAGCCCAAATTGGATACACAGCACCCCAAGCATTCCCATACTGCGACGACAGAGGACTGATACAAAATGCGTACAACATCCCTATTATTTGCCACTGGAAACGGAATAAGGCAAATAAGCAAATGACGCTAGATCACAATGCTCTAGCAATCAACGCAGTCAACTTTACAGGCTCTACAGCGATCCCCGACTGCGACTACGTTGACTTCCACAGACTTAGATTCAATAAGTACTGATGGCTCAACCGCAACTCAATCCACATAGGAGACCTAATAGGAAGAAAAAGACAGTGGAAGCTCAATAGAGCAAACAGGCTGCGTCAAACCTAGGCAATAAGAATACTACTGTGATCTACGGACGCCCTCCACCCTGTATATACTATATTATCGACAAAAATGTATCTAGTTATTAAGCTCGTAGATTATAAGTACTAACAATTAGACTTTTGGTGAGGTTTTTGTACCCAATTCCGTTTTCTTTTTTCCTCAAGCCTTACTACGCGCCCGTCAATGCGCACAAAACTCTATTGGTGATACCACCACTGCAAGTAACAGTTCCTAATCCGATAACGCTACTTCCTACACAAAAAATACACGAGAAGCCAAATCCATGAGATCTGCAAGCAAGCAGACATATGTAATAGCAAACCCATATATGTATGGTTTTTCCTTATTTGTTTATTGTAACTCCCAACCACAAAAACGTATAATCCGCAATAATAAACACTTTAAACAAAAAAAAAGATGTCAGCGTCCGGGCTACTGAGTAGCGAAAGCGAGAGGAAGTTCAAAATTTTTAAAATATAAAATGAAGAAAAAGAATAGATAGATAGATCGATTCACCGGGGATCGAACACGGACCGCTAGCACCGTTAATCCGATACGCTGCCAACTCAGCCACGATAATAATTGAGGATAGTGAAACATTTATCATACAGCCTTGACTAGCATGTTTGGTGTTGGAAAAAAAACCACCGAAACAACCGCGACAAAGGCGCAATATTTCTCTTTGAACCTTACACGGTCGTTTCGGCGTTTTATTTTTCAACGCGTTTCATTGTTAATTTTTTTAACCCGCATTCCTCATAAACGAGCAACCGAGAGAAAACAATAATCTCGATCGATGTTTTTTCCCTTTGAAATTCATTTTATGCATATTTTATTCGGCAGTACGGCCACGAAAGAATGTCGATCTCGATCGAACAGAAAACCTCGCTCCGCTCGCGTGTCGAGCAAATACGATGTGCGAGGGGTGGTGACTTTTCCCCCGCCGAGCTGCCCATATGTATCAACGCTGACTGCGATGATTACGACTCGCGCGGCCACAAGGAAATCTGCAACCTCGACAGAGGCGATGAACACAAAATGATATTCCCGAACTCGCCGCCGCGATTTAGCGCTATTCCTGAGGCACGCCGAAAACGGGAGCGTGTACATCTCCCTACTTATCTCTGGTACACGAGCAGTACGTGGCTAGCTGAGTTTCCATATCCGTGTAGAAACTCGTGATTATAAGGCCTTTTATCTTGACTAATGAAAAAAAAAATGAAAAGAGAATTGCAGTGGACGATTTCATGTGACTCAAGAAAGCGGTTTAATAATAATACGACGCACAACGGGTGACGTTACAAACGCGTTTATTGCAACGATATATCATAATGTGAAAGAATCGCACGGAAAACTTCCAAACACAAGCAAAGAGAAAATCGGTAAAATGCGATTGATCATTTATCTCGTGGCCACGATAATGCTGGTGATTAATGGGCTCAAAGTGTCGTCGGCTAAATATGAAACGATACCTCCAGCTTCCAGTATCACAACTAATCATTCCGGCTCCATTCCGGCAATTCCGGACAGTACGCTCAAACGTATCTTTGGCATTAAATCTGTTATCAACGATAGCAATGGAATGTCGACTAATGGCGAAACCGAAAAAAATTGGCAGCCACTCGAGAGCGCATTCAAATCAGTGCGTTTGCAAAATCCATCAACGATAGGCAACGCTTCCGTCAAGGTGACGAGTGTTCCTACTGTGGACAATGGAACAAGGATTGCCGGAAAGGCGGAAACGATAACATTGGCGAACACGGAGTTGAACTCCACGAGCGTTAAGGGTACAGATGTAACAAATTCTACGAGCAACAGTACGACGGTAGCTTCCCCAGTTGAACCGGTGCTGCCGGACAAAGGATCCGCCGAAGAAGAGCACAACAGTTCAATGTCCATATTCTTCGTCCTGTGCGTTCTAGCACTGGGGATTTTGCTCATTCATCTGATGCTTCAGACGAATTTCGAATACCTACCGGAATCCGTTGTAATCGTATTTCTCGGCGGAGCTATAGGAATGATGATAAACGTCATGTCACATCAGAATATAGCCAACTGGCGCAAGGAGGAAGCTTTCTCACCAACTGCATTTTTTCTTGTCCTTTTGCCGCCTATTATCTTTGAGTCCGGCTACAATCTCCACAAGGGGAATTTTTTTCAAAATATCGGCAGTATAATGGTTTTTGCTATATTTGGCACAGCCATATCAGCTTTTGTCATAGGTGCTGGAATATATCTCCTTGGTCTTGCGGAGGTTGCTTACAAACTGAGCTTCGTCGAAAGCTTCGCTTTTGGTTCTCTTATATCGGCGGTGGATCCTGTAGCTACCGTAGCCATATTTCATGCCCTAGACGTCGATCCTGTTCTCAATATGTTGGTTTTTGGCGAATCCATACTGAACGATGCCATATCAATTGTTCTAACAACCTCTGTACTCGAATCCAATAACGCAACGACCACCGGCGAAGCTATTATACTCGGTATCAATAGATTTTGCCTCATGTTCTTCGCTTCTGCTGGGGTCGGTGTCGTTTTTGCTCTCATAAGCGCTCTTCTCATCAAACACGTTGATCTAAGAAAAAATCCGTCACTGGAGTTTGGGATGATGCTGGTCTTTACGTACGCCCCCTACGTCCTTGCTGAAGGGATACAATTATCGGGTATGTGAAACAATATGTTTTTCCCAATTATCGATGCATCCGGTAGTTGCATACGAAACCAGCAGTTGGCAATTGATGGCGTTTGATACCCTATTGTCTTGAATTAAAAGTTGGCCGTACACCTGATAATAGGTCCATAGAGCCTAGCTAAAATCGCATAGGAAACATTTGTGTTACCTGTTAAGATTAGCTAATTAAAATGTTTTCAATTTGGGCTCACTTCCACAGCTCTTAATATTATTACAAAAGTTTGCAGCTTCTGCATAAAGGCTGTGTTGAGAATCAGCGTTATGTCCATGTTTTTGCAAACTTTACAGCTTGCAACATCAACATCTAGGGAGAATAAGAATAAAGGGCAAATAACTGCAACATCTTCCTTTCCATACCATCAGGGTATAATCAATCGCATAAGCAACGTTCTTGGAAAACACAACGTGCAAGTTAACTTTGCGCCTCAGAAGAATTATGGTGTTGAATTTTGCATCGTTTAAATGCAATGGAAGCGCTTATTATTTTTTTTAATTTTATTCTTTCTCGTACTATTTAAAGCTTTTATTCTCAAGTTTAGATGGTGGAACCCTAACGAGGACCTTAAAAAAATGTTCCGGTAAATTTTGTAGCGTAAGTGGGCTGATAAAAAAAAATGGATAATACCAAGAAAAAAAATTCTTTGCATCCCAACGATGCAAACTTCAATACCGTGAAAAGTTAGCTCGAGTGCTTCCGAGTACAAAAGACCAAAGATCACCGATAAGGACACCAGGAGTATACAAGATACCCTGCTCATGCCGTATATTGAACATTGGAGCAATCGGGAGGAACATTAGTACACGGATGAATAAACACCAAAGGTCTACCAGATATGGCCACATTGCATAATAACCTTTGGCCAAACATTGAACGCTATCCGGTCACTCCATTTTGTGTGACAAAACCCACAGGGTCGCTCCATCATACAGGTATTTTTCCAGAAAACACCAAGAAATTCTAGAAATCTGAAAACATCCGCACCATCTGAACAGATACGGAAAGTATCACATCAACCCTACTTGTCAAACCGTGCACCCGATTTTATAATTGACCAGCTGATGAATTAAAAACATCCGATTGGCTGATCCAGTGATCTAGAACATAACTGGAACTCTACATGGAAAACCCGAGACGCAAAAGCTTCAGTATCAGAATTCTTAGGTCTGATAATGCAGACTGTAACCTTCACAAACAGTCGGCAAAACGCCGATTTTCAACACGGCCTCCATCTGGAAGCCAAGAACTTTTGTAATAATATGTTCAACGTTTTTACAACGGCAAGTATCGTTTCACATATTTGCAGCAAGTTATGCTCCATTATTCCTGGCAAAGACATCGGCCGTGGAAATGCATTTCTTGCTCGTGGAGGTATATGATAACCATGCTCCGTCAACCAGTTGTACTGCAAATCCAACCTGTCCTGGCAGAAGCGCCACGACAAGTTGACTGCCTTATTCTCCAAACATCGCTTCCTCCGTTCCACCTTCCACCTTTTTTTCGGGTCGATGAAGCCAGCGCTTACGGCTTAGTCTTTCACCTCGTACAAAGGAGTCAAAAAATAGTTTAATTAATGGAATACCTGTAAAGAACCCGATTGGTGGCGGAAAAATGGCCCAATAAGGCTATCCATTCCCATAGGCATTACTTTGAACAAACCAATTCGTCAGTTTGCTATCCAACCGCTATCTTTCTTTTCGCTCAAAAATGGGCGGTTTCATATGCAACCACTGAATATGCAGTCTACCTCTGGCTCAGTAATCCGCCATACATATACACATTTTCATCGTACTGTGTATTAAATCCTTCCACAATACAATACTCAACAGTCTTATTGACTATCATAACTACATCTTACAATGAACTCTTTCATACATGTCCATTTCGACGATTGTCGTAACTTTATCTCCTTCTCGTTTTCCTTATAGCGCTCGATTAAAGTATTTTGAATTTCTTCAGGTATAATGGCAATTTTATTCAACGGCATTGTCATGTCTCATTACACCCATTTCAATCTATCCACGGTGACTCAAATAACGATTCAACAAACCATGAGGACCCTGGCTTTTATCGCAGAGACTTGTGTTTTCGCATATTTGGGTCTGGCGCTCTTTAGTTTCAGACACAGGGTAAACTTTCGTCAATCTTCATATACCTGCAAGAGTACATTTTTGTATACAACTAATAAACTTTTCTGTTTTTCGTCATACAGGTTGAACCAGCTCTGGTTGTATGGTCCATCATACTCTGCCTGATTGGTAGAGCAGCCAATATATTTCCCTTGGCTATCATAGTTAATCGATTCCGCGAGCATCAAATCACAAAAAAGATGATGTTCATAATGTGGTTCAGTGGACTCCGTGGAGCGATCTCGTATGCGCTTTCGCTTCATTTGGATTTCAGTGATGAAACTCGTCACGTTATAATCACAACGACTCTCATTATTGTACTTTTCACGACTCTTATATTTGGTGGCTCAACGATGCCGCTGTTAAAGTTTTTGAGAGCGGAGAAAAAAACGAAGAGCAGTCGAAAAAAGAAACGCGATAAAGAAATATCGCTCAGTAAAACGAGAGAATGGGTATGCATTGATTATTTCAAGTGGCAAAATTCTTTCGTTTAGATTCAACGATTGTTATTGTAACGCGCTGCAAGTAACTTATATCTTATTAAACCTTGCGAGTTTACAGGGCCAAACTATTGATTCCGAGCATTTGTCCGAACTGACGGAGGAAGAGATGGAAGTATCGTTTCTTCAGACTCGAATACGCGGTTTTGCGCGCTGGGATCTCAAATTCTTCATACCGTTCTTCACTCGTCGTTTCACGCAGCAAGAGCTCAAAGATTGTAAATCCCAGATGACAGATTTGACGAATCAGTGGTATCAGGCGATTCGAATAAGCCCGTTGGAATCGGACGAAGAAACGACAACGGCTTCGACAGCACAACTTAACGTTATTAGACCTCCAAACGATGCTGGAAGTATCAACGATAAAACTGGTGGACGCCCTAGTCACGGGTCGATATTGAGTATTTAATGGCGATATTGCGGGTTTTTTGTTTCTTTTTATTTGCTCCTCGCCTTTTACGTATTAATCCTCATTCGCTTTGGTATATTCGTCTATACGTCTGTGCAAATTTCCATGCGTCAATAATATCTTTCTCTAACAGGATTCGCCACTTCGACACTGTTTTCTATTTTTCGACCTTTTATTTAATGCTCAGGGAGAATCAGTATTATCTGGAACGAGATTTATCATTCGTGCCTATATTCACGATTAAATACGACTACGTTTCTAGTCTTATGAAATTGAGTCGGAGTTGAAGTGTGGAAGTGTCTTGTTTTCTTGTGCATTTTTTATTTCCTTGTTCACTCTTGTCGCGTTAAAAACTTCCTGTCTGTTTCTTCTTCGATCATTCGATCGCCTTTTTCTATCATTCAAACTTTGGTATGACGGGTTCTATTTTTTTTCTATCGATCGTTTAATTTTGCGATATTCGTTTATTATCAGCGTTATGCTAATGTCACCGTGATGTATCGATCATTTTGGAGAGAACGCTCACACTTATTCATTTTCCATAGTTGGTAAAAGGAGTTTCTGTGCGCTTCTGTAGCGTCTGTACGACACAAAAAGAAATCGGATAATCAACATTGATTTATTTATTTACAGACTGATGGAGGATTGGTCCGATTGATAGAAGTATTTTATTTATGTCGAGAAACAACTCGCACCTCACAAGGAAATGTTTTCTATGGATGTGACATTAATTTCGCGTTATCGTCGATAATTCGGGAAACATAAAATGTCACACTTCAATGCACGACAATGTAAAAGTTCTGTTTCGTTAAGACCCACCACACGAATTTACTATTTCATGTATACTTAACTGTGTAAATATTCATGAAAGTTCTATTGACTGGCATTAATCAAAGGTAATTCCGGCTGGCCGTGTGTACCGTGTAGCTATGGAATTTTGATCAATACACGGATATTTTGAAAGATCAAAAGTCATTTTGTTACTCTTTGATTTATCAAGCTACCTTTTGTTCCGTTCAATGACCCAATCGAGCCAAATTTCTACCGATTTTATATTTGCAATTCCATGGGGACCTTGCAGCCATAACAAGAAAGACCGTTGCATTCCTTTCCTTTTGCACTCTTACTACTATTAATATTTTCGTATACATAACTGCGAAATTAAAATCGATGAGACAACAAACTGAATGCTAATTTCGAATCTTCGCCCACGCCTGCGGCACAATTGGAGGGCGGGGGGGGGCTGGCACTTTGTCCGATTTTTTTCGAACTCTGTTTTTGGCGAACATCTGTACTAGGTTTTTTTTGCCACAAGTGAAAGGTGAACCATTCTGTATCGGATGGATCGGATCAAAATAATGTGCTCTGTCTCTGAGATTAAGAAGAGTCGATTTAAGTTGAATGTCAACATCTTTGTGCACGCCTAAGATCATTGAAAATGCAATCAATTTTAGTAAGTAAATTTTGCACAATGCTGTATGTGAGACACTTGGAGTCAGTATATCCGAACGTCAACATTGCTCTGCGTATATTATTAAGTTTTTTTATTGAGAAAAAAGGAAGGCTATGGCAGCGCTGTCTAGCCTCAGACGAGTACATTCATACCCTTAAGGCGGTATTTTCGACTTAAACTAAACATGTGAAGTATAACAAATTCGACAAGATTATATTATAGTTGTGATAATTGGAAATATAGGTCTCCTGTATATACGAGAGAATTACTTTATTTGTTTTTTTTTGTTGTATAAAGATTTGAATAGAGGTAATAAACTTTTCTATAGATCATATAAATTTGCACTTCATAGAGTGTAAGAGGGATTTGATGCAGTGTGTAGAGTTGCAAATAATGCATTAATTTTTGTAATGCATTATCGTTTTCATTACCCATTACTTTACGTTCTGTAATGTAAAAAAATCTATTACTTATTACATGACATTTGGTAATGTGAAACATTTTCATTGCCCATTAAAATGTAATGGGTAATGGAATTTTTTATATTACATAATCCAATGTAATTTTTTTACATTACAAAACGTAATGTGAAGAGAGATTGATTGATTGATTGATTATTTATTAACTATGCCTTGGCTGCGCGTTGAGGCAAATGGTGATACAATTCAAGTTAAAGACTATAATAATACAATGTCGTAGGTTAAACATTGTTCTTATAACTAGATACTATACATAGATTAAGAGTATATGGTTGACAATCATTGTAACGAAGGCTACTAACATAAGGTAGTTGTAGTGACATAATGGCAGAACGAGGGAAGAAAAAGAATAATAAAATAAAATAACTAAATAATAAGTCACAAATCGAGACTGAAAAGATGACTGAAGAGACGCTGTTTAAATATGTTCAGTGAGGATGAAGTAACAACCTCTGTGGGGAGTGAGTGCTAGAAATAAATCGCAGGTAAAAGAAATGAGTTCCTAAAGGTCGAGGTCCTATGTGGAGGAATATGGAAAACATTGAGAGTATGCTGGCGTTGAGGACGATCTGGCGGTCTAGCCGGTAAGAACAATTCCGATATATACTGCGGAGCGTTACCATGAAGACTATTATAGGTCGTAATGCCGAGGAAGTATTGGCGTCTTGATTTGACCGTTAGCCATCCGAGTTGTCTACGATAGGGAGTGATATGTTCATCTCTACGTAACTTGAAAATTAACCTTATTGCGCAATTGATGAGCTGTTGTAGTTTTAAGTTTAGTTCACTTGTTAGGTCGTTGTACACAAGACAACAGTAGTCCAGGTGAGGGAAGAGAAGAGAAACAACAAGCATGATTCTTAGCTCACGTGAAAGCGCATTCCTATGATATTTCAATTTATATAGAGAGAAATTAACATTGCGAGATTTAGTCGCAACATGGCGAGGCCACGAAAGGTTGGAGGCAATGAGTACTCCCAGGTTTCGCACTTTGTTGACATAGGGAAGAGCGATTCCATTGACCATAATAGGGACGAAATCTTCAATGT
Organism: Ophion costatus; assembly: GCA_951751655.1. Classification (NCBI taxonomy): domain Eukaryota; kingdom Metazoa; phylum Arthropoda; class Insecta; order Hymenoptera; family Ichneumonidae; genus Ophion; species Ophion costatus. Next base: position 11,301,440 of record OX632361.1, on the reverse strand, counting down.
TAATTCTTCTAATGTAGTTACGACTCCCTTGAATTAGTACTTTTGATTTGCTGAGATTTAGCTTCAAACCATTAGTAACTGCGTACTGAGCAATGACATTCACGTCATGAGAGATCCGAGCAATGCCAGCATCAAGTTCAGAAGGAGGACAGCTCAGGTAAACCTGAGTGTCATCTGCAAAGATCATGTGCTGGGAGTAAGCAAGGTCGGCACCGATGTCATTTATAAAAAGAGAGAACAGCAAAGGGCCAAGAACGGATCCTTGCGGTACTCCAGTGGTAGTACTGAGCCAACTTGATACATTATGTTTATTATCTATCACTGCTTGTGTTCGGCCTGTTAAATAGGAGAAAATCCATTCAAGAACTCCGTGAGAAAACCCAATTCTACGTAGTTTTAATAAGAGCTTATAATGAGACACTGTGTCAAAGGCTTTGCTAAAGTCAAAAAGGACAAGAATGGTTAGGTGCCTCTCATCAACATTACGGGCTACATCTTGCCGCACTATCAACAAAGCTGTTTGAGTACTGAAACAACACCTATAGCCAGACTGTCTTGTATCGAAGATGTTATTATCGTCAATGAATTTAGTGATTTGCCTATGAACAATTCTTTCGAGAATCTTTGTGATCTCATAGGTTGGCTATCGGTCGAGTGTCAGACGGGGACTGAGGAACATTCGCCTTGAGAAGCGGACGAATATACGAACGCTTCCACACCTCCGGAAAATGAGATAATGTAAGAGAATAGTTGAAAAAAGCAGTTAAAGTTGATGCGATCATAGGAAGAGCCTTTTGAATGGCAAATCGGGAGAGACCGTCCGGTCCCGCCGCGTAGGAAACGCGCTTCATATTCATGATGGAGGATGCTATGGTTTCAACGTTTACAGGTGAGAATTTAATTCGCGGCTGGTCACAAGGAAGATCAACAATGGCATTTCTGAATTCTTCGTTTACACGGGCTCTATCAACGTTCGAAATGCTTGCGTAAAAATTATTGAGTTCATAGATCGAAAAAAAATTAAACGCTGAAGACTGACTCGGTTTTACTAATCCAAAGGACGCAAGCTCCTTCCACAGTAAGGCGACATTGGTAATGCCCCTCAGTTTCCGCAGAATATAATCATTTTTCGCCTGACTCATATCAATTTTGAGTCGATCCCTATACTGCCTGTATATCGCTAGTCCCAGAAGGCTGCCCGACCTCTTAGCCTGCTTGTAAAGAGCATTGCGTTTCGCTACGCGACCCTTTAGACTCTCAGTAAGCCACTGCACCTGTGGTTTGCGAACACAAAATCATTGCAAGGGTGCGTGAATCTCGAGAGCAGATAGCATAACGTTGGATAAGGAATTAGTTAATTCATCAAGATGATCATGTGAGTGACAGTGATTCATGTTGAGGGAATGATGGATTTCCAAGTTCCTAGTCATAGTTTAAAGAAACGCATCCTGAAAAAATATTCATAATTGCGCCGAGAAATACAGCGTTCTGTAGTCGTATTTGAGTTGAACTTATAATCCAGCTCGAGCAGGTCGTGACCTGCAATAAATGAAGCATCCGATTTATTAAACGATGATATTTTAGTTGGACTATCGGTAATAAAAACATCGAGCCACGAATCAGTAGTAGCTGTATGGACTGTCGCCTTTGATTCAATTAAGTGTAATGCCTGCGCGTAAATAAGCTGGCGTAGAAAAGTCGCTTCATAATTCGCGGTAAGGAGATTACAATTAAGGTCCCCACTTAAGACAATGTTATTGTACGCAAAAGAAAACCGCATAAAAGTAATAATAAAATCATTGAACATCAATCCCTTTGGTCTCCTATATATCGACGAGTATAGCAGAAATTGGCCGCTCGAGCAGCTGATTTCAAGAATGATGTACTTAGGAGCATTTGAGAATTGACTCGGCGAGGAAGCTAATAATTTTACTTTGAGCGACTGATCCACATAGCATGCTACACCCCCTCCTCGTTTCTCCTCTCTGTCATTACGAATAAGCAAGTAATCGTTCAAATGAACAAGGGAATGAGGAATGTCAGAGTGAAGCCATGTTTCTGAGACTGATATATTATGATAAAAATGTGAGTCGAAGTGAGCAGTAATTAAGTCCATGTGGCCAAGCAGTGAATTGGCATCGAATTGCGCAATTTTGAGACACCCATGCGATGATTCTTGATTGATGGGGACATCAGTTTCACTTTCTTCTTCCGGCCCGGTCATCGGTAGTCAAACCAACTTAGAGAGATCGAACTCGTTGACGTGGATGATAGGTAGTTTCTCAGCCTTGCAGACAAGGACCGCGCCCGATTTTATCCATACGAATCTGTACCCAGTCTGTGCCGCTTTTGCTCCGGTGCGTCAAAAAAGGTTTTCGACTTCAGAAGGTAGAAATTCGTTGACAAAGATTTTTCCCGGTAAATTAGTCGAGAACACATCTTTGACAAATAAATCTTTTTTTTCACATTTTTGGCGACAATGTGGTCCCGTACCATGGTGGATTTCAGAGTTACAATCAACGATTTGGTAACAGGAGTCGTAGAATTTGGTTGACTTCGATTAGCGGTAACATTCACTTCCCTTCTCGGCATGGAGCGAATGTCAAGTACGTCACCAAGTAGTTGGATGATTCCCAGAGAATCGAAGACCTTCTGAACCATGATCAATGGGGAGTCATCAATGGCGATCGGAAACCCAGTGAGCGGAAGCTCGGTGGTAGAGTCAGCAGAGTTGACCATCGAAACACGTTTAGATAAGTCTTCTATTTGATCCTTAAGCAATCGATTTTCTTTAATAACCTCCTCGACATTATACTTCGTGATCTCTGAGCTTACTTCAAGCGAAGAAACCCGACTAGCGAGAGCTTCATGATTGATGACAA
>OX632361.1:11248728-11298358 GCA_951751655.1 Ophion costatus | reverse complement strand
TTCAGTTCTACCACTAAGCGGTATGATAATCCTAGTCGAGAGAAACATTGATTCAGAGAGGAATAAAACGTATTCCAATAAGTGAAAATATTTTTTCTACCTCGAAAAAGCTCCTTTACACCTTGGAATCATTGTACATTTGAAAAATGTTTTCCAATCGTTCAACGAAATGGATTTTTAGGCTGTACAATTCTCATTTTTATTCGTCCAATTCAGGGTTCATTTCACTATGCAACGATTACGCGTCAAATCGACGTCAATTAAATTTCGCTGTGATCGAAAATTAAAATTTTCGGACTAACTTAGCGGTGTTTTTAATCGATAATTTTTTCCGTTACGCTTGTGTTAAAAACAATATACTTAAGGGGTCTTCTCACCTTAGACGCTAAAAAGGGGTATTTTCATGATTTTTTTTTAATAGGTTTGTATTATAGATATTGACATAAAAGTTGTTACACTTAATAAGTACACTTTCGAAATACATGTAAAAAAAATATTTATTTAAGTCACTGTTTATAGACGAAAATGGTGGTTAAAAAAATGTCCTATAAAATGTAGGTCTTCGCTGTTGATGAAATCTCGGAGATGAATCATCCAAAACAAAAAAATCAAACGGTTTTAGATGCAGTATGGTAATAGCCATAGCGCATAACATAAGATTTTTGAGATGCAAAAATAAAAAAATGGCGGACATTTTTCAAAAAAGAAAAAACGTTTTTTTAAACCGCTTTAGGCAAAAAAATATATCAAAATATAAATATCAAAATTAAAATTTTGATTTTTATCAAAATTAAAATTTTGATTTTTATCAAAATTTCAAAATTAAAAAAATTCCTTGGTATGCGCCATAGCTATAGTTGTAAAGAATGTGTGGTTAAAATTTCATAAGGATCGGTTCAGTAGTTTCGAAGATTTTATCAAGAAGCCGTCGAAAAACGTTGTTTCGAGAATAACACGGTTAAAGTTTGTTTGGGTTACATAAATATGTAAAAAATGTATTTATTTCGAAAGTGTATTTATCAAGTGTAACAACGTTTATAACAACATCTATAATATAAACCTATGCAAAAATTCATGAAAATAGCCTTTTTAGCGTCTGAAGTTAGAAGACCCCTTAATCAAATAATCACCGTCAAGTGAATTCCAAATGATTATAATGGAAAAAAGTCGAAGTTATATATGCTGTAACGTGTTTTTTTTTGGTAACACTCCGCTGGCCCGCCGGGCCCCTTGGTATGCCCGGCGAGGGGCCACCATTGCCGCCACGACACGATTCCGTAGGGTCCCGAGTAGCTGTATATTATTTACTAATTCCGTCTGTATTTCTCTTTATTTTTATTATGTAATGTAAACCCGATGTCGAGGTTTCTCCCGCGGGAGGAAGTACGCGCCGTCAAGGAAACATCCGAGGCAGCGGGGACGGCGAAGTAGAACGTTCGCCCTGGGCTGAAGATCGGGAAAACGCAGGAGGCCCTTAAGCGGCTGAACGATCGTAGAGGCCAAGGTTCATGCAAAGATTCCAACGTTCGCGACTCCCACATTATTCGGAGAGAATAACTTATCGGGGCCGGATCCACGCGCAAACTTTTCGTCCTCCCCCCCCTGCGAAGTTTTTCTCCGCCCGCGTAACACAGAGGACCGAAAGGGTTGCGGTTATTGTTCCTGCCAAGACCCGAGTTTCGTGAGAGCTAGCGCGCTGATTTTATTCCTTCGTTCCGGGAGTTACGAAATTCGAAATTCGCGCTAGAATCGTAGGCGAACTCCCGAAACAATCGGCACGACACTGCTCTCTCGCGCGAAGCTAGCGATAAAGGAGAGGAGCGGGGAGGGGCAGGGGTACGCGTCTCGCACGCCGGCCGGCGTGCCGGGCAGCTTTTCGCAGGGTACCGAGCCGGACGGACGTGGGACGACCAACCTAAAGTGGCCAGTTGTTTTCTCTCGGTGAGCTCAGCGTTGCTCGTTGCAATGGTTCGCGTAGATCTCTGTCCGCGTGGTCGATCCTCGATCTCGGGTACCTTTCTCGTGGCCACGGCCTTTATCGCGTTTCCGTAATCCTAAAACCCCGTCTCACGTAGCTAGCGCGTATGGTCGGGAAGTCGTGTCGTGGTTGCGCGCGGGAAGCTCAATCTCGTATCGCGACGAGCTTCGGCTCGAATTTTTCGTTAGTTTGTAAAAATGTGAGTGAACGTTTGCCTGGAAAGTTGGGAGGTGTCGTCCTCGGTGATCCCTCGGCCTGCGGCGAGGCTCGAACAAGGGGAAAGGGGGAGAATTGCCCTCAAGTCAGGACGTCTTCACGGAGAACTAGCCTCCCGTTTATCATCGGGGTGCGGGTTTGAACCCGTGCGGGCTCCCGTCCACATTAGCAGCATCTACCGGGTGCCCCTTTCCCCGGTGTAAGTATTTTCCCGGCTTCGTCGCGGGGGAGAGGTTGCTGAGCGTCGGCGTCCGCGTAAGTAACGACCGGGGTATTTTTCCCGGGATATTTCTTTCTTTAATTAACGCTCGGCCGGGTAACCGATTAGCGGGGGCCCGGTTTTGTAATATTAGTGTGGCCGGCAGGGGGGAGAGAGGAGAGGCCAAAACGAGCTCGACGTATATTGTATGTGTGTGTAGGCCCCAGTCGCAATTGGTGTGTGGGTGCGCGCGGGAGCAATTGTTTCGCGAGATTTCGCGCGTATTGTATTTATTTCTGTTTCCTGATTTTTGTCCCGTGTTCCTTGCGAAGGAGGGGAAATTGTTAACGAACGATGGAATAAATTCACTGACGATACATTTTTATTGCCGCGCTGGATTGACACCCGACCCATCCCCTCTACCTTATCCACGAGGCTGCAGTTTGGTCGGACACTGCGTTCCCTTTTCTTGTCCCGACAAGCCTATTTTCGGCTGGCGCCCTATATAAATTGTCGGGTCGGGAGGAGCGGAGTTTTGTGACTCTCTCGGTCCTTTTTTTCCCCAGCTCCCTCGATTTTCCGGTCACAATGCAAATGAATTTTTTGCACCCAACAATGCTGAAAAAATGGTCACACTTCGTTTTTCTATTTCTCATTGAAGGTGATCAATCAGTTGCGCGGTCAGTAAAATTCCGGTTGCACGTTTTATTCGGAAAGGCTTTATATTTGAAGGAAAATTTAAGTTACACGTTTTACTCCTTTCGTCAGAGCATGAGGTGCAACTCTTATTTTCCTCGAAATTTCAAGGATGTCCAACAAAAACGTGTATCTACTTTTTGGTTATTTCCATACTAACAATTAGATAATTATATTAAATGAACATTTTCATCGATGTGTTTGTTACCTACAAATGATTCCGCATCCATCCATCCATCCATCCATTCATGTATCTATCCATCCATCCATCCATTCATCCATTCATCCATTCTATCTATCCATCTATCTATCCATCCATCGACCCATCCACCTATCAACCCATTCATCTGTCCATCCAAATTTCCATTGCCTATTACATTACACTTTGTAGTGTAAAAAAAATTCCATTACCCATTACATTGGACTTTAGGCGCGATCCACTTAACGCCTACAACGCCTACGACCGCGACCGCAAGATTATCTGGTCCACTAACTGGCATACGCTCACAGGCGCCACGGGCAAAAATACAAGTGGACCGCATTTTGGGCGGACGCGGACGCGGACGACTGGACCGGAAGTGGCCAGACGTGACAGTTGCAACATGGCTGCCATCGAGTCAAGTGAACCAAGTGGATCGCATGCGACTCCAAGCAATATTGCTAAAAAATCGCGTCTTAAGACCGAACTTATATTTACGATTCGACTGTAAATACGGGCCTTACAGCTAACACGTGGTGATGAACAATGATACCGGCAAAAGCGACCGGAAGTTTTTGAACGAAGGTCTCCCCTCCCGTCCATTTATTTGTATTGCGTACGCGCGACCGCAGGCGCGCATGCCGTTCTACGATGAACGGCGGGTCATCGTGAGCTCGCCGCGGTCGCGCATATCAACGCAGCCATTGCGACCAGACAGCGACCGCGGTCGTTAAGTGGACCGCGGTTGCGAGCGCAGTGAGCGTTGCGGGTGTTAAGTGGACCACACCTTTTGCAATGTAAAAAATGTCCATTGCCCAGTACAAGGTAATATGTAATGAAAATTATTTGTCATGACATATTACATTACATTTTGTAATGAAAATTTTTGACATTACAAAATCTACTGTAATGAGTAATGGAAAATTTTACATCATAAATTCCAATGTAGTGAGTAATGGATTTTTTTACAATACAATGTATTGTAAATTTTTTACAATATACTGTAATGATGAGTATAAAATTATATTGTAAAAAATATTTTTACAATATAATGTAATGATAAATGGACATGTTTTACATTACAAAATCCAATGTAATGAGTATAGAATTTTTTTACATTACTGAATGTAATGTAATGGGTAGTGAAATATTTTTTTTATTATCCATTAATAAAGTAATGAATAATGCATTACTTTTTCATTACAAATTTTGCAACCCTGGCAGTACGGGGGATTTTAGTTTACTTAACTCTTTCACTAGGACTTTTCGTTCAGCTTCCCATAAACGGCATTGCAGAATATGTGGTTAGCAGTGGCTGTCTAAGAGGGAGCGGAGAGGCGGCCCAGCCCGGGCCTCTTGACGTGGGGGGCTTCCAAATCGCGGGAAATCATTTTTAGTCAAATTCCAACCAAGGCCGAAATTTGTTCAGTAAGGGACCTTTTGAGGTTGGAGGCCTTGTACGTATGTAAAATATAAACACAGGTAGATACTTATCCACCTGTTATCAGGTCATGATAGCAATTGTCAATACAGCATAAATCTCTATCTACTTATAGCCAGCGCCATAAAATTAGTGCGCGCCGCGCGGTGGGCCCCACTCACTCTATGGTGGCTTTGGCGCGAAACAAATAATATATCCGAATAATAGAGAAATTATGTATTGATCTTGCGTAAAAAAATTACATTCATACGTACTAAAGAATAACAGCAAGGGAAATCAACCAATCTCAACCTTATTATCATAAAATCACATTATACAGGGTGCGCCAGAGAAACTTACTTATTTGAAAGATCAATAAAAACAAAAGTACTTCAATTATTGCTTAAATTTTTTTTTTATTTGAGAATACAATATCCCAATTTTTTTTTCATGTAGTCTTGAAAATGACATCGGATAAATGGCGACCCCCATTGCGCATACACTGATGAAGTCGATTTTTGAAATTCGTATCCACTCTTTGCAGCATATCAATTGGTATGTTGGCAATGGCGTCGAGAATGTTGTTCTTGAGGTGTGCTATGGTCCGTGGTCGATCGACATAAACCAGAGATTTCAAATAACCCCATAAAAAGAAATCGGATGGAGTCAAATCTGCAGAGCGTGCCGGCCATTGGAGATCGCCTCTGAGAGAGATGAGGCGGTCGGGGAAATGTTGTCGCAACAAATTCATTGAGTCTCGTGCTGTGTGTGCTGTGGCTCCATCTTGCTGAAACCACACGTTCCTAACGTTCATTTCTTCGAGTCTTGGAAGAAAAAATTCCTCGATCATGTTCCTGTAACGAGCTCCATTCACGGTAACTGCGCGTTCGTTTTCTTCAAAAAAATAAGGACCAATTATTCCCATTACCGACATCGCACACCAGACAGTAACTCGCTCACAATTAAGTGGCTTCTGGTGAAGCTCACGTGGATTTACACCACACCAATAGTGCATCTTTTGCTTGTTGACGCAGCCGGAAATGTGGAAGTGAGCCTCGTCACTGAAAAAAACGACCGCGTCTTCAGGCAGGTTGTCAACCAGCATTTCACATGCATTTTGACGGGCAACAAAATCGCGTTCAGTTAATTCTTGCACAACAGCCAATTTATAGGGATGAAATTGAAGGTCTTCATGGAGAATTCGTCGAACAGTGGTGTCAGAAATTCCCATAGCAGCTGCGTGTTTGCGAGCCGAACGCCGGGGAGAACGCACAACTGACTGCCTCACTCTTTCGACATTTTCCGGAGTTCTGATGGTCCGTTGAAGTCCATTTCTGGGTTTAGCGACACTTCCACACTCCCGAAATGAGTTAACCCACGACAGAATCGAATTACGGCCAGGAACGAGTCTGTGAGGAGGAATTTCAAAGCGAGCGCGGAAGGCACGTTGCGTAGCAACAAGTGAGCGACCGTTAGAAAAGAAGCTCTCGACTGCGAAGGCCCGCTGCTCTCTAGTCCAGAGCATGATGGCAACTGACTGGAGGGAGAAACAAACTTGGGAACTTCCCCCTCCAGATGCGCCCCCTCTCGCCCCTCTACCCGCCCAACTCACCGCGCGGGAATTTTTTCAAATAAGTAAGTTTCTCTGACGCGCCCTGTACTTTGTAAGTTGGTAGAAGCCAAAATAAAGGTAGAAGCTGCCACTCTTGCCAACTTATTTTGTTATACCCACCATAAGTGGATCTTTAAACCACCAGAAAACCTCGAATACCGCTTGGTGTTTCCGCTTACTGTCTAGCAAGTAAGCAACTACATACAAAAATTATTATGTATTTCAAAAGATACGTTTTCAAGCAAATTGAACTCGATTCACTTACTATATGGTTCCTATGGTCTATATTCATTCAAATCTATATACAGCCAAAACATTCTTCACGGAATCCCCATAGCGCTGGTAGGTATTTACAGGATCGTTGCCTACACAGAATCGTGTTGCCTACACCATAAAAGCTGACACTTTGTATCAAAGGGTCTTTTCATAGCAAAAAATAATGTAGTACATGTTAGTGGTTCAATATCTTCCATACCAATAACAAAACCCATCACCCAGTTGAAAAAAAATTTATCCACTTAAAGGGATGTTTAAACCACCAGTTTAAGTGGAATATTCACGAAGTTAGCACCACTGCTGGCCATATATACAGCCAAAACATTCTTCACGGAATCCCCAAGGCGCTGGTAGGTATTTACAGGATCGTTGCCTATACAGAATAGTGTTGCCTACACCATAAAATCTGACATACTTTGTGTCAAAGGGTCTTTTCATAGCAAAAAATATTGTAGTACATGTTAGTGGTTCAATATCTTCCATACCAATAAGAAAACCTACCACCCAGTAGAAAATTTTTTTATCCACTTAAAGGGATGTTTAAACCACCAGTTTGAGTGGAATATTCACTAAGTTAGCAACACTGTTGGGCGCTGCGGGACTTTCCTGACCCACGGTCTTCTTCTTTCTTTATTTCCTTTGGGCTCGCTCCGGTCTACGCTCTAGAGCGATTTGACCATACGGCCACGTCATTGGCGGGTAGATGGTGGCGAAGTATGGACGAGTAAATCTGAAAAGTGTTATAGAAACGGGCCTGCAAGCCCGACGCGTGTGCCCCTCGCCGTGATAGCGGCGGCTGAACGGGAAGCGCGCGCGTCGTGCCATCCTTTTTAACTGTGAGGTGGCGACGTGCGCCGGGGCGTGAACTGGTATATGGTAAATGCGGAAGATGTGGAATCATATGGACATTTTTGTGGAGCTAATGAATTTCATGATGGCAGTGATAATTCGTGAGCTGGGGGTTGCTACTAGAGAGTCAATATTAATTAGAGGAAATTTTTTTGCTTTGGCTGGAGAATGAATGAGGATAGAACGATGTAGGTGGTGCTCAGGGCAGGTCCAGAAAACGTGGTTTAAGTCCTGTGACTCGGAACTGCATGCGCGGACCGAAGACTGAGCGAAGCGGTTTCTAACGAGGCTGGCTTGAAGGCTGTAATGATTCGATCTCATTCTGGAGAGTGTTATGATAGATTTTCGATTTAGACGTTTGAATTTAGTAAACCACGTTTTAGAAGAGACTGTGTAGTAATTTTGGAAGTAGGGGGTGCCCTTGTAGGTACCCTCGAATCGTAGACGACGGTCAGTAGATTCAAGACACTTTTTTCGTACAATGGGGAAAAGATCTGAGGGCGGAAGAGAGGTGAAAAAGGTTTCGCCGACCGAAATGGCTGATTTTGCAAGGGAATCCGCGATTTGGTTGCCCGCAATTCCGTGATGGCCTGGAATCCATACTAGGTTGATGCGTATACTCTGATTGATTGCTTCGAGAAGGGCTTTGGGGATGGCGATGGTGAATGGGCAACAAGTTCCCGAAGTCGAGAAGGAGCGGATAGATTGAAGACAACTGAGAGAGCCCGTGAATACGAATGCACTGGGAATGTTGTTGCCCATAATTAATTTGATAGTGTGGAGAATAGCAAGAGCTTCGGCTGAGAAGATTGAGGCAAAAGACGATATCCGGTATTTAAGGGATATAGAGAGGGAAGGACAGTAGACTGTCAGACCAACGTAGGTGCCTGGGTCAGATTGAGAGCCGTCTGTGTAGAAGAATGGGGTCTCATTCGCGTTGTCGAAATCCGCTAAGAATTCAGATTTGGGGTCAACCGATGCTTGTATCAGGAAACCTGTTTTAATATCAATCGAAAGGTCAGATCAGTAAAGGGAGAGGTGTCGTAGTATGGAGGGAAATGATGGGGTTCTATGAGGCCTTTGTGGTGTACGAGATTGTTGTAGGCTTTGAGCAAGGGAATCTGGAAAAGTGACTGGTAAGTGTTAGAGGACCTGAGTGAAAGTGAGAGTGTAGATAAAGAGGTAAGAAGAGGGTGATCAGAGGATGAAAAGGTATTGAGAATAAATTTGTCACTGAGAAATTGAATACGGGAGAGGAGAAGAGGTTCGCGCGTTTCCGCGAGAACCACGTTGTTTGGGGTACAGGTGCGAAGGCCGAGGGCGAGTCTCAAGGCTTTTCGCTGGATTATTTATATTTTGTTAAGTGAAGCGTGATGTTTGAAAGGTATAACCAACGAACCGTATTCAATTATGCTACGTAAAAGAGCTCTGTAGATGTGGATGAGGGAAGAAGGATCAGCACCCCACCAGGTGGCGCGAAGGCATTTAATAATGTTTAATAGGTTGTTGCATTTTGAAATAAGTTGGTTAAAGTGTGAGTTCCATGATAAGCGGTTGTCAAGGATAAGTCCGAGGAATTTGGCTTGAAGGCAACCTGATACCAGAGAAGAATCTATAACAACAGAGGGTTGGAGAGGGTCAAGTGTGTTGCGTGTGAAAACTACTAATTTAGATTTGGATTGTTCGATTGAGAGGCCTCTCGAGTTTAAGTATTCTGAGACTTGGTCCAGAGAGGTTTGTAGAGAAGAGGTGGAGTTGACGAGCTGACGAGATGTAGAAAAGATGGCTATATCATCGGCAAATTGAAGGCAGGAGCTTTGCGGGTGAAGGTGTTGTTCTAATTGGTTTGTATATAGAATATATAGTAAAGGGCTTAGAATGCAGCTTTGAGGAACACCTTTAACGATTTTGAAAGGACCGCGAATAACACCAGCTACCTTAAAGTGGAGAGAACGAGAAGTGAGATTGTAGATGAATCTACAGTAAGACCGTGGGAGGCCGATGTGTTTGAGGTACTCGGTTAGAATACCCGGGTCGACATTATCAAAGGCATTGGACACGTCCAAAAAAATACATGCCATAAAGCTGCGGGTCGAGAAACTTTTGTAGATCTCGGTTGTGAGAATGGAGAGATTGCCGAGACAGGATTTAGATTTACGAACTCCAAATTGCGATGAGGATAGCACGAGGTTGCTCTCTAGCCATTGTATAAGACGAGAATGGAGGAGTCTTTCCATCAGCTTAAGAAAGCAAGCGGCTAGGGAGATGGGACGAAATTTACCGGGTGTAGATTTGGGGCTAAAGAAAACGAGGAAGTCGTTCCATGATTCCGGTAACAGATGAGATCGAAGGAGGGTGTTGAAGGTATCAAGAAGAATTACGAGAATAGAGTGGGGTAATTTGGACATGATATGGAGATCAATTTTGTCTAAGCCTGGAGCGGATTTGATGTTACACATTGAAATTGCTGAATCGAGTTCTTTAAGCGAGAAGGGGGAATTGAGAATTGGGTTTTCTAAAAAAGGGCTATCCTCTGTTGGGTAGTTGGGATAGAAACAAGAAGGTTGACGGATAGAAGGGATGAGGGACAGCATTTTTTCTTGGGCCGTGATGTTGGAAGGGACAGAATTGGGATCGAAAAGAGTAGTGTAATGGGGCCGATTCTAATGCAAAATTCCTACTACCGACATGTTACCGACATTTAGCCGTAAATCGAACCAAAAAAGCGGTCGTCAAGGTAGGAACATTGCGGTAGAATCGGCCCCTGCATTATCGACTGTCGATGTCTACTTACCGACCGATGGTGGGGGCTCTCTGCTTACCGACCGATGGTGTGGCTCTCTGCTTACCGACCGATGGGGGGGGCTCTCTGCTTACCGAGTGATGGCGATCCCATCCGCCGCCGGGGGGGGGGGGGGTAAACACGGGGACCCACGACCGACTCCTAGCGAGGCCGCGCAACGACTGACAAAGAATCGAAGTGCTTTTTAGTGAAAGGGACTTCCCCTCCTGCCAGAAGGAGGGAGTGGTGGTAGGACGAGTGGAGGGGGGCTGATTTCTCAGAAATCCTTTCCGTGGCCTGACAAAGAGCCCCCTCCCCCTCCAACAGTCAGCGGCGAGACGAATAGGGGGGCGGGCTGATTTCTCCGAAATTGTTTTAAAAATTTGTGGATGGTGAGTCATCGGGCGTCTCTGCGGCTTGACCCCCCCCCCCCTCCATGCGATAGTTTTGTCTATACATTGACGCGTTGAAACCTGTCAGCGACTTGAGGTGTTGAATGATTATTTTCTGAGAATTTGAAACCTAGGGGAGGGGGTGTTTAAACATTGATTGACCAGTCAAAATGGCGGTTGGACTACGTCAGATTTTTTTTCTAAGAATTACGTGGAGATTTGTGTGTGTGTGTGTGTGTGTGTGTGTGTGTGTGTGTGTGTGTGTGTGTGTGTGTGTGTGTGTGTGTGTGTGTGTGTGTGTGTGTGTGTGTGTGTGTGTGTGTGTGTGTGTGTGTGTGTGTGTGTGTGTGTGTGTGTGTGTGTGTGTGTGTGTGTGTGTGTGTGGCGGTGAGGCTTCCGGCGCGTGACATTTTTCTGCGCTCGGAACCCACCGCCCCCAATTAGTAGGTGATAGGAGGAAATAAACAGATAAAAAAGACCGCTGTTTATACTGGAGCCATGGGACGTTTTGCGCGCGTGCAAAAACACACACACACCTTGCAGATGCTGCGCTTGACAAAGACCCCCCCCCCTGGCTAATCAAATGCGATATCGGTAACCGTCGTCTCGGCCGCCATGAGAAATGAGTGGGGGTGTCTAGAAAAATATTTGTCAGTATAGCGTCCCCGCCGACATGAGTAATTTCAGAGATTCAAAAAATGCCCTTTCTCAAAATTTGAATAAGTTTGCCTCCGATCAATTTCGAAACGCTCCTCCTCCCCCCTCCCACTCAAAAGTTCCACAGGTCAAAGGAAGTGAAGCATTTAACGATAATGTTCATCCTGGGCGATACGGAGCTGTAGGTGATTCGCGAAAAAAATAACCTCTTGTCGAGAAGTTGCTGCGGAAGATTGCGCAATGAAAACGATCATGCGGTGCAGCGAAAAACAAAACTCGTCCAAGAGACGGGAATTAAGAGTGCGCATCGAACGATTGTTGAGAGACATTCAACAATTGAAGGGGGAAATAGACTCGTGGGCGCAGATGCGTTCGCTGAGGATGATATTTGATAAAATTAATTTGGAGCCACGGCCCGCGAAAAATCTCCTCACCGACAAACGTCATTGGTCGAAGGCATTTCGAGAAAAATGTCGAGTACGAGATTGAAAAGAGAGCACCGTCTCGCTGCTTGGAACTCGATCTTGTGTATACAAACTCGACGTTCGAGCCGGCGCGCATACACTCACACACACACGCGCGCGCGCGCGCGCGCGTATGAAGTTGTGTAGAGATCTTCTTCTCAAATATATATTCGCGAGCCCTTCTGCATAGGCATTTGATTTCAATTCATCGAGTAGTCGTGACCATGGATGATTGCGATAAAATTATTGATACGTTGAGGGGTGCGCGGAACACTTTCTCTCACGTGGAGAAGTGGCGAAAGTTCTGTGACGTGCATGTCAAACTCTTGGGGCAAACATTGAAAAAACCAGAGCTCAACGTCGGTCAAAAACTTAAAATTCAATCGATAATAGCGAAATTGTTGTCGTTGAGGGAAAAAATCTTGCGTGGAGCAAGCAGCGCTGGTGTAAGCGGTGCTGGTGTGAGCAATGCTCGTGATAAAATCAAGTGGGTCGATCTCGAGACGGCATTCAAAAATCGCATAAAGACAGGCTCGATGGTGAATTTCGAGCACAAAGATGTGCACAGTTTCCTCGAAGATGCGATGCGCGTGGTAGTATCAAAACTCGACCATATCGTGCGCGAGGAGGGTAACGTGAAGGTGAATGTGACTTTAGCGTGCAAATTTCACCTCATGAGGTGGATGAAATCATAGAGGAGGAAAAGACATTTCAAACGAAAAACGTAATCATTCTGCGATCGAGCGACATTGCAGAGTGGTTCATCGAGCAAGTCCAAGCAAAACTCTCCGCAAAAATCGAGGACTTTCAGGAAAAAGAGTCGGGATGGACGTTACACGAAATCTCACATCTACTTGTGAACATCAACAAGTACGAACCACTGGAAGGAAGCTTGTCCACCTACACGCGTCTCCCGCAAGATATACAGATTAAACGGGCAGTCATCAATATCGAAAACAATGACCCCTATTGTTTTCTCTGGTCCGTCACCGCAGCTCTCTCACCACGACCGCGGCGTGATGCCCATCGTACGAGTTCGTATCCTCATTACAGCCAGGTGCTCATCTACGAAGGTCTGGATTTCCCGATGAGTTTGTCAAAGATCACAAAATTTGAGCGATCAAATGGCTTATCGATCCATGTGTATGGCATTGATGGTACGACAAAAGACGGCATTAGTAAAATTGTGCCGATATCTGAGTAAGCAAATGTCAGATAAACCGACGATTCATCTACTCATGATCAAGGCGGAAATCGATGAGGAGGGGGAGGCGGAGGAGTAGGATGAGGAGGAGGATGCCGTTCCTAACGTGTATCATCATTTCGCTTGGATTAAAAACATGTCGCGACTTTTGAGTGTGCAGGCGTCGAGGAAAAGACATCACCTGTGGATTTGCGACCGGTGCTTGTGCCACTTCATCACAGAAGAAATATTGCAACGGCACAAAGAGGACTGCAGTAATAATTGTCGTGTTACTTTTCCCGAAGGTACGAATACAATATTGAAATTCAAAAATTACAAGGCAAGAAAATAGTTCCATTTGTAATTTATGCGGATTTGGAATGTTTGCTCGAACCTGTCACAGCACCACAGGCTAACACTGTAAATTATCAGAAGCACACCCCTCACAGTATTGCGTACTATAAGCATTGCAGTTTCAACGACGCTCTCTTGGAGTACAAGGCGTTTCGTGGAAAGACCTGTATCGAATGGCTCATGCGTGAACTAGAAGGACTCGCCAGCTCATTGCACGACATTTTTCAAACTATAGTACCAATGAGACCTTTAAATAGCGATGAAAGTCAAAGTTTCGAGTTGGCCGAAAAATGTCACATTTGCGAAAAACCATTTGCGCCCACGAACGTGAAAGTGCGAGATCATTGTCACTTTACGGGCAAATTCCGCGGTGCCGCTCATCAACAATGTAATTTGAATTACAAAATTGCCCATGTAGTGCCGATAGTTGTTCACAACTTGTCGGGATACGACACACACTTTTTGATAGTAGCATTGGCTCGAACCTTCGAAGGATCCATGAGTCTTTTGCCAATTAACAAGGAGAAATATATTTCATTTTCGAAGCGCGTCAAAGGTACACGCGTGCAATATCAATTCATCGACTCTTTGAGATTCATGCCAAGTAGCATCGAAAAATTAGCATCATACCTGAAAAGCGCTCAAAAAATAGTAACACGTGTTAGAATTTTCAATGAATAGTTATTTTGACACACACTATCCACCGCTTGAATAAACGTTCTGCGCGTACTCCTTATTATATTCGTTTTTTTCGACTAGGACAGGATGGGAGGAAGTGGGCGCTCCCAGGTACGCGCTTCACTCCACGATCGAGGGTAAGTATAGAATTATATATATGTACTTTATTTCACAGCTCTCTTATCTTTTTTTGACTCGCGGAAGGCAAGGATCAAAGCGTGGATGCGCAGGTTGAATACATCGCACGCGGCATATAAATAAATAAATAAATATAAATAACTATAAATGGATATAACTAAATCTGAATGTACCAAGAGTCCAGTCTTTCGTTTTCGCGATCGCGCGCACGCTATCTCGCGTCGCGCGTAATGGCGGCTTCTATCGTGTCCCCGCCGCGTTCGCTCTCGCGACGTGCCCACACAGTTCGTCTCGAAATGTCTATCGCTCACACAGTTCGTTTTCTCTACTACACCGGTCTACTGCTCCGCGCGCGTTCACACAGCCGACACGACGGGCACTCCCGGCTCACTTCTGCTCCGATTTTTCTAACTGCTCCGATTTGCTCGCGACTCACTCACTCAGCTCAGTTTCTCGACTACTCTCCACGCGGTCGCGTCTCGGCCGGCGTCGCTCTCCGGGGTTCTCCCGTCTCCCTCCTCCCACGTGACCCGCCGGTCATTGGTCGCTGCTTCGGCATCCGCCCGCGCGATGCCTGGTGTTTCCCGCCTCCGTGCGGCGGCGCCAGCGCACAGAGCGGAGATCGGCGTCGAATCCGAAGGCTCCCTCCTTGCGTCTCTAACAGCTCGGCCATCCTACTCAAGCTCGCCCTCGAGCTCGGTTGTATAGTCGGCCAACCACCCAGGCGGTCGCTTCCGCCTCCCCGAAGCTCTCGTTGTCACTGCTTCCGCGGCAGCCTCGGCCACTCGGGACACCCCTGTGTCTGACACGGCCAGACTCGGCTCGCCGCCCCTGTCGTCGTTGTCGTTGACGTTGTCGTCCTCGTTGACGTTGTCGTCCTCGTTGACTTCGTCATCGCTCTCCTCAGCCGGTATCCAGGGCTTCAACTGCGACGCATGAGCGGTTGCGGCGTAGCGTCTACCTCCCTCCTCGCGCAGATCTGCCACTCGGAAGGTGTCGTGCCCGAGCGCGGACACGATTTCCAAGGGCCCTCTGTATTTGGGATGCAATTTAGACGACTCGCCCGTCGCTTGACTCGTCGTCCTCATGAAAACCACGTGCCCCGGTTGGTAGTCGTAGTTCCTCTGCCGGCCACGGTCGTATCGCTCCTTCATGATGCGTTGCGCTTTTCCAATTCGAGCTCGAGCTTCTCCCTGAAGCTGCGCAGGTTCCCGATACTGGCGCTGGGACTCCTCCAAAGTCCTTCGTAATTCTCCTTCCGACCTACGAGGGACATAACCATATATGAGCTCAAACGGACTTTTGCCCGTGCTGGCATTCGGCAGATCGTTCAGGTCCCGTTGGATCTTCGGCAGCGTCGCGTCCCACGAGACGCCGTCTTCGCTTTCCAGGTTGGCCCTGATGGCGGGAACAATCACGGCGTTCACACGTTCCACCTGGCCGTTCGCTTGAGGGTGTCTGGGTGAGTTCAGGTGATGTCGTATTCCATGCTCGCGGCAGAAATCCTCGAAGGCCTTCGCCGTGTAGCACGTGCCTCGGTCCGAAATAATTCGCGCCGGCGCGCCAAATTGCTCCACAAAGCTCCGTAGTCGCTTCACGACGCCCGCCGTCCTCGTATCCTTCTCAGCCTACAGCTGAACAAACTTTGTAAGATTATCAACAAGTACCAGGGCATACTTCTTGCCGGTTCGACTCGTCACGAACGGTCCCAGATGATCTAGGTGGACCACTTCGAACGGACGAATCCCCGGCGGGATCGGGTGCAGCTCTCCTGCCTGCCGACCTGGTCTGCCCTTACTTAGGAGGCACGTCAAGCAGCTTTGGACGTGTCGCCGAACATACGACCTCGCGTACGGGAAATAATGATGCTCGTACAAGCACGCCAGGGTACGCTCGACTCCGGGATGACTCCGAAGATCGTGGAATCTCACCACCAGACCTTTCCTCATACTCTTCGGGACCACGAACAGCTTCTTCCCCTCACGTTGTTTATACAGGATGCCGTGTTCCAGGACGTACCCCTCGACGCAGCTCTTGTCGGACGGAGTTCTTGCAGATGCCGCTTTGGAGAGGATGACAGCCTTCTCTCGTACCCAGGGGTCGCCGTGCTGATGCATCGCCACTAAGTCCTCCTCGGACTCCAATTTTAGTACCGCCTGCGATGCCTCTGCCACCACCGCTTCCACTGGAGCACGACTCAGGGCGTCCGCGTGTGTCATCTTGGACCCCGCTCTGTGAACAATCTCATAATCGTATTCACTCAACAGATCGTTCCACCTGATGACCTGTGGATTTAACGATCGTTGAGTGCTCAGGTAGCACAGAGCCTGGCAGTCCGACACCACGGTGCAGGCGATGTTTGCCAACAATGGGCGGAGCCTCGTGACCGCCCACACGATGGCGAGTAGCTCCAATTTACTCGAGTGGTACCGGCTCTCTGGTTCCGAAGTGCGCCGACTGACGGCGTACACCAGCCTCCATTTCCCCTCTCCATCGCGTTGCATCAAGAGACCCGCGAGGCCCACCGCACTGGCGTCCGTGTGTAATTCCGTCGCCGCCTTCGGGTCGAATGCCTGCAAGACGGGGGGGCGTGTCAGCCGGTCCTTCAAGGCCTGGAAAGCCTCGCGTTGTTGCCGCTCCCACACGAACGATGCTCTCGACCTCAGTAGCGACGTCAGTGGTTCCGCTAATTGCGCGAACCTGGGCACGAATTTTCGAAAATATCCGACCAGTCCCAGAAACCGTCGCACCTCGTGCACCGTGCGGGGCGCCGGCATTTCCCGTATCGCCGCCACCTTGATCTGTCCCGGCTCGATTCCGCTGGCGGTGATTTCATGACCCAGATAGGTCACCCGCTCATACAGAAACTTGCACTTCGCGAGGTTGATCGTGAGGCCAGCCTTCCTCAGCGCCTCCAGGACCTGCCGCAGTTTTACTTGTAACTCCACCCAGCTCACACCTGGAATTAATATGTCATCCAAATAGTACAAGACTATTTTATCGCGCAAGGGACCCAAGGCGTGATGCATCGCCTTACTAAAATACGCGGGTCCGTTCATCAGTCCAAATATCATGCGCGTAAATTCTACTGTCTCTTCTGGAGTGATAATGGCCGTTTTATCTCGCGCACCTTCGGCAATTGGAATCTGTAAATACCCTTGCGCCAGGTCGAGCACAATAAATAACTTGGAATTATTTAGTTGAGCGAGGTGCTCGTCTATATTGGGCAAGGGAAAATGCACTCGCTCTGTAATGGCGTTTAATTTTCTAAAGTCTACGCACATTCGCGCTTCCCCCGATTTTTTTTTAACCAATAATACCGGACTCGCGAACGACGACTGGGTATCACGCACGATGCCCGCTTCGCGCCATTCTGCGATAATACCTCGCATTTGGGCACGTTCCGTCTCCGTCGCCCTATACGGTTTACATTGTATCGGTCCCGCATCACGTTTTAGTTTAATGTCCATTTCAATGTCCGTTGAGCACCCTAACTCCCGAGTCGACAAGGCCACACAGTCCCTGTACCCGTTGAGGATAGCCAGGATCTCCGCGCACACAGCCGGCGGTTGACCCGGACCTACATCTACGTCATCCTCGGTGATGGGTTTGCGTTGGGCGCTGTTTCGGATCATCTCCAAATTATGCATTTCACCGCGCACGACCACTCGTCCCGCTGGACACGTGCCTGAATGCTCGTCCCAATTGATCATTGGCACTGCGGCCTTCCCCTCCGGTCCCATCAGGGTGACGAAAGAGATCGTCCTCGGCGGCAGGCTTACGGAGTCTGTCACCTCCAATCTTCCCATCGGCAGCTCGCACACCTCGGGTAGCTCTTGGCTACGACTAAATGTTAATCCACGTTCTTTTTTCTGAAACGTTACCCCGGGATATTCGGTGAATGTCCTGCCCACCAACATATCCACCGCTTGGACATTGTCTGGCACGACTTGGATGCGAACTCGAGGCACCTCCACTCCGTCGATACTGATGTCGGCTGTCAGAACCCCACGGCTCTGCACGACGAACTCCGGCGGTCCAAACGGCTTCAACGTAGTCGACGCGGTTTCCACCCGGAAGCCCTCTCTCCACGCACGCGACTCGCGCATGGTGCACTCCGAGCTCCCGGTGTCTACGAAAGCTGGAATTTCTCTCCCGTTCACCACTGCATTTTTGAGATACTTGGAGGCGGTGTGGTCCCGTTCCGTGTCCACTGCCGACACTGTGCGCCTCTCGGGTACATTTCCCACCGGGCACTGACTGCGCAAATGTCCCTTCTGATTGCATCCGAAGCAGGTGACTGTTTTCCTTCCCTCAGGGCAGTCCCGCGCGAAGTGTCCTGACTTCCTACAAATGTAACACACGCGCTCTGGGCGACGATGCCCCGGCCCACTGTCCCGTTCAGGCCCGTCCCGAGACGGCTGTTCACGTTTAACTGCACTGGTGCCCACCGCTCGAGTGCGCGCCGAGGATTGTTCACATCTCGCACCGCTCTCGGCACCTCGACCCCTTTGCATGGCCAACGTTTTGTCAAAAGAAATGAGATCGTGCAGCAATCCGTCCATCGAGCACTGCGACGAGGGCATGATCAAATTAAACAGTTCATTTGACCATAGACCGGCCACGATCTCTGAACGTTCCTCGCGAAAAGATAAACCTAGAGGCGCGCACAAACGAGTCTTTGCGTGGAAGTACTTGGACAACGACTCACCTTTTGCTTGTCGCCGAGCTTTCATCCTTGCCCACCTGGTCGACTTGTCGTCGATCACCGCAAATGTGGCTACGAACGCCTCTCGGAACTCACCCCAAGTTGTCAAATCTGCGTTCCTGGTGCGACACCAGTCTTTCGCGCCCTCCCTCAGGTGCATCCGAGCCGCTGCGAGGAGATAGTCGTCGGGCCACCGTTGCAGTAGACTCACCGACTCCAGGTTTTCAAGCCATTCGCGTGCCCTGATGCCATCGGATTCCCCGTAGAAATACTCGATGTCTCTCGAAAGTTCTGGCACCATTTGCACCATCGGTGCTGTCGCGTTTCCCAGAGTGGCCGGATCTGACCGAGGCTGGGGCCTCTCCGCTTGGTTCGCCAGCAGACCCGCTAACAATTGGATCACTGGTTCTTGGGCTTCGGTAGCCAACGCACCCCGAATTACGTCCGCTAGCGGGGGACCCGCGATTTCACCGATGCGCGACGAATGTTTATCGGGCATGGCACATATTTCAGACGGCACCGGGCTCGCACGCGACGCGTTACCACTCGTCCCTGCGGCCTCACTCGTCAGCCCCGTCCGCACCTGCGCACTCGCGTCACCCGCGTCCCCTTCGTGTCCGACTCGCGTCACGTGATCGCACACCGCGCGGTCGACCGACTCGGCCCGGCCGCCATCTTGGCGCGACCCAAACGATTCAGCGTCTTCCCGGAAACCCCTACCGCGCCCGCGCGCACCCGAACGTTCGAGCGGCCTGTCCCGAACAATTCGCTGAGCGAAATTTTCAAAGTCAGATTCTTCGACCATTCGTCAGGCCCGTACTCACACTCGGGTTCTCGGACACTTTTCCACACTCGCATCCGAATATATCCCACTTCTGAATTGTTAGAATTTTCAATGAATAGTTATTTTGACACACACTATCCACCGCTTGAATAAACGTTCTGCGCGTACTCCTTATTATATTCGTTTTTTTCGACTAGGACAGGATGGGAGGAAGTGGGCGCTCCCAGGTACGCGCTTCACTCCACGATCGAGGGTAAGTATAGAAATATATATATGTACTTTATTTCACAGCTCTCTTATCTTTTTTTGACTCGCGGAAGGCAAGGATCAAAGCGTGGATGCGCAGGTTGAATACATCGCACGCGGCATATAAATAAATAAATAAATATAAATAACTATAAATGGATATAACTAAATCTGAATGCACCAAGAGTCCAGTCTTTCGTTTTCGCGATCGCGCGCACGCTATCTCGCGTCGCGCGTAATGGCGGCTTCTATCGTGTCCCCGCCGCGTTCGCTCTCGCGACGTGCCCACACAGTTCGTCTCGAAATGTCTATCGCTCACACAGTTCGTTTTCTCTACTACACCGGTCTACTGCTCCGCGCGCGTTCACACAGCCGACACGACGGGCACTCCCGGCTCACTTCTGCTCCGATTTTTCTAACTGCTCCGATTTGCTCGCGACTCACTCACTCAGCTCAGTTTCTCGACTACTCTCCACGCGGTCGCGTCTCGGCCGGCGTCGCTCTCCGGGGTTCTCCCGTCTCCCTCCTCCCACGTGACCCGCCGGTCATTGGTCGCTGCTTCGGCATCCGCCCGCGCGATGCCTGGTGTTTCCCGCCTCCGTGCGGCGGCGCCAGCGCACAGAGCGGAGATCGGCGTCGAATCCGAAGGCTCCCTCCTTGCGTCTCTAACACACGCAAGCATTGCGATAACGCAACGGAATTTGAATTGTTGAGACTGAAATGCCCGCGAAAGAGAAATTTTTCTCAACATTGAGTAATGAAGATATTTCGGCAGACGATTACGCGCACGCGTGCAAAGTTTGGACTGTCTTTAATCTTAAAACTTTAGGTGAATATTCCGACTTGTATTTGAAAACTGGTGTACTCCTATTGACAGATATTTTTGACAATTTTCAACGAAATTGCATCGACACGTACGACCTCGATCCATTGCACTATTTTACCGCACCCGGTCTATCCTTTGATGCGATGTTAAAATGTACCGATGTAGAACTCGAGCTCTTGCTCGACGTTGACATGTTAATGTTGATCGAGAAAGGTATTCGCGGTGGCGTAGCGCAGTGCTGCAATAGGTACACGAAAGCAAATGATCGCTATATGCGAGATGATTTTGAACCAAACGACCCCGCGTCATACTTGATGTATTACGATGTCAATAATCTGTATGGTGCGGCTATGTGTGAGTCATTGCCGTACGGCTCGTTCGGTTGGGTAGAAAAATTCGAGCAATGTATCGAGGATATTCCAAATGATGCTGAAACAGGATACATCTTGGAGGTCGATTTGGAGTATCCTCGGGAGTTATACGACACTCACAAAGATCTGCCCTTGTGCCCGCAACACTACGTCTCTCCTGGGAGCACTCAAACAAAATTATCGACCACGCTGCTGCCAAAAGAAAAATACGTAATTTACTATAGAAATTTGAAACAATGCTTGAGATTGGGATTGCGCGTTAGAAAAATGCACAGAGTCCTCAAATTCAAACAGCGCGCTTGGTTAAAAAAGTACATCGATGTAAATACGAAATTGAGGAAGCGATCTGACAATGATTTTGAGAAAAATTTTTACAAACTCATGAACAATGCGGTCTTTGGTAAAACAATGGAAAATGTGAAGAAACACCGGGAAGTGCGACTCGTGACAAAGTGGAAGGGGCGGTGGGGGGCGGAAGCGCAGATCGCCAAGCCTACGTTTCATACCTGCACTATATTTGACAAAGACATCGTTATAATCGAGCTTAATCAAGCGTGCGTTCTATTCAATAAGCCTATATACACAGGATTTTCCATTCTCGATATCTCCAAACTCTGGATTTACGATTTTCACTACAACTACATGCGTGAACGATTCAACGATCGAGCAAAATTATTGTACACAGACACTGATAGTCTCATCTATCACATCAGCGTGCCCGACATTTATGAAACGATCAAGTGTGACATTCACAAGTTTGACACGTCTGATTATCCGCCAATCAATCCGTACAATATGCCTTTGCGCAATAAGAAAGTATTAGATCTCATGAAAGATGAGAATAATGGTCGTATTATGACGGAATTTGTGGGCTTGAGAGCGAAATTGTACTCGTTTAAAATTCTCGACTGTGACGATGCGAAGAAAAGAGCTAAGGGTGTAAGGCGGTGAACCCTGAAATCTATCACATTCGACGATTTTAAAAATTGCTTGTCTTCGCATGAAAATCTCATCAAGGTGCAACAACTGATCATGAGTAAAAAACACATTGTTCATACGGCGATGCAAAATAAAGTCGCTCTCAGCTGGAGAGATGGCAAAAGAATGCTAATTCCAGATTCCACGGACACTCTTCCATGGGGTTATGCTCATATGTAAACTGAATAAAAAGAAAACTGTCTGTATGTGCGTGTGTGTTTGAAGACTCATTTTTTCTATCCCCTCTCCTGGGGAACAGCGACTGATATCGGACCCATTCTAGATGTAAGCAAACGTTGGCTCACTCTTTAACGTCTCCTCTCCCGAGAGTACGATTTGTTCGGTCCTTTGGGGGTGGGGGGGGTAAAATGACGCATGGATTTTTTTCAAACATTTAATAAAATCGTTTTTTTCACAAATCTCCTCTGTCGATCCAACTGTTGTGCGCAGCGTCGAAACCTAGCCACTTGACGAGCATTCGATTTCCACGCTTCTTCACCACCTTCTCAACGAGGTAAATGTCGGGATACTTGACTTTCTGGACCTCCTCTTCGTAGAAGCAGCCAGCGATGGGTTCATCCCGATGGTCTCTGAGATTGTACGTCGTTGGATTCGTTCTTTTCACTCTGCATATCGTGAATACTTCCGTTGTCCAATTTGGCGTATAACCCTTCTCAAATACATTCTTAAATTTGCTAATTCGCACATTATCGCCAATTGAGAATTTTTGCGATTTTTTTGCTGATAATCGGCGCTGGCGGAAATTACGATGGAGAATCTGTCTTTCATTTGTGCGATTAATATTTTTCGGTTTTTCCTTGATGGTTTGATGCACGGTATTGTTGTATTCGCTAACTAGGGACTCCAAAATGTCTATCCATTTGTAACTTCCACGAAGACTGAATTGCATCCACATTTTATTTTTTAACGTTCTATTGAAACGCTCGCAGATTGATGCTTTTAAATTGCTATACGTTGAGTACATGTTTATATTGTATTTTTTCACAAGAGCTTCAAACTGTGAATTATAAAATTCTTTTCCACGATCGACGTGCAAGCTCTTAGGTATGCGGCCCTGATTGAATATAGATCTCATTGCCATCGTCGTATCTGTACCGCTCTTGCTTCTCAACGGCACAGCCCAGGCGAATTTGGAAAATATATCGATGACGGTCAGGAGGAACTTATGTTGCGAGTTTTGCCTCGCGGACGATGACATATCTACGAGGTCGGCTTGCCACGTTTCATCCAGGCCTCGGATTTCAACGTTGCGACGAGTATAATTTCTTCGTGCGGGCTTATACAGCTCTCGCACGAGAGTCAGTTTTTTGTCATAATTCATGGCGCGCGCGCGCGTGGAGATCCACACACATCAACGCTCAACGTGCGAATGTCGGGGGGAACACTATCGTTTTGCTAATAAATAATTCCAGCCTCGCGCAATTCTTCTATGATCGATATGATTTCATTGGAATGCGATGAGTTGCCTGCCGCTTGAGATGCGTGAAGTAATCGGAGACGATCTACAAGCTCGTTCGGATTGTCCCAGTAAACATAATCAAATTGCATATTTTTTCGGGCTTTCTTGTACATTCCCCGACCCGTACGTGCACGAATTATTTTCGAAATGTAAATCTTGAATTTGTGATTGTTTTCACGTCGCACAGCTCCGTCGACCCTGTAATATTTTTTATGAGCATTCGTGGCAATGATGATATTCTCATAGTTTTTCAAATCGTTCGGTTCGAGAATCCCGACATTTGGCAATTTTTTAAATAGGAGCTCCGTTAATCCCACCGTTGCCGCATAACTTTTGTCCCCCACACGAATATGCGAAGAATCGAAAATTATCGGAGAATCGCCAATCATTAATTTGGTATTCGCGAGCATACGCACACCGTATGAGATATCCAGGCTTTGCTTTCTACCTGCACGTAACAATACGAGATACTTTTTTATCAATTCGTCGACTCGACTGAGTGAAACGTTATCATTATCCTCCCCCTCATCATCATCATCATCATCATCATCATCATCATCATCATCATCATCATCATCATCATCATCATCATCAACGGCAGCATCTTCATACGCCGCTGTCAAAGTTGAATCTCCCGGTGACTCATTCTTAACTTTACTCTCTTCTTCTTTCGCTTCATCCTTGACTTCCTCCTCCTCTTCCTCCCCCTTCATTGGCGACATTTTGTGAGAAACGAGCTTTTCCAATGGTGCGACTATCGGCTTAAAGACATCCTGCATCGCCAGATCGGCATTATCTCTACCCATCTTTATCATTCGATGTTTACGTCTAATTGCATCGCTAGCCTTAACGATTTGCCGTAGCACGTCTTTTTCGTGCAAAAGTTGTCGGCGCTTCATGCTGTTGTTGTCGGTTTCACAATACAAGCAATACTGTATGCATTGGAGGGAAAAGAACGTTATTTATTGACTCGAAGGAAAGAATCAAAGCCTCGTCTATACCTACCCTCATGGATACTACTATCCTCGTCAATTGTAAGGAATCCATACTTGCAGGAATTCCAACATTCGGAGCATATATTTTTGAAGTGTGTATATGACATGACGGTATTCACATGGTCATCGTACACATGTTTACGGTTCGAATCATCCTGCTTGAAGAGAACTATGAAATTCGTATTATCGCATACGAGATGCTTAGGAATACGAGCGTATGTTTGAGACAGATAGAAACAGTCCACGTTCTCATGCCTTCCCATGGAGAAAAAGGCTCTGACGTTGTCCTGTTTCTCGCACGCTATATCGTCAAAGATAAATATGGAGTTTGGTCGCGCTGCGCTGGGTGGCACCACTTGTTCATGCTCGTTAAATGGATGATATTCGAGGCCCTTCACGGGCTTGAGAAATTGTTCGAGTAACTGGTATTTCGGTTGTTTCAGCGACTTTGAATAGAGATAAACGTTTTCGAATCTCAGACCACTCGGGTGTATTACGAGGGTGAGCAACGCGTTGGTTTTTCCGCAGTTCGAGGGGCCGCAGAATGCCGCGCGAATCGTATTTGGCAGCAAATCTCCATGACGCTTTCGTCCACCGCCTCCCCGAATTTGCGTAAATTCATCAAAGTTTATCACTGGCAGCTTTCCACACGTCTTGGACTTCATCTTCGTCGCGATTGACATTATTTTCGTATAAAACTAGCTTTTATATCGATTACCGATTCAGTCGAGCGTCGACCTTCATAATGATCGAACGTCGAGGAAGGAAGTCCGGTAAAGGTCTCCTCAATCGTATCATCAACAAACTTCCCGTTGGGTTTGCTGATCCCTTGCTGGGATATCAGTATTGCGGACCCGGCACAAAGCTAGCTAAACGTCTTGCACGCGGCGATCCTGGAATAAATCCGCTGGATGCAGCTTGCAAGGAGCACGATATCGCGTATTCGAAAAATCGTGAAAACCTCGAAGCTAGACATTCTACGGATAAAATATTGCAGGATAGAGCTTGGCAACGAGTTCGCGCCAGCGACGCTGGTATCGGGGAAAAAACGAATGCGCTTGCCGTAGCAGGAATCATGAAAACAAAGAGAAAGCTTGGTATGGGGATTAAGAAAAGGAGGGCAAAAGTCGCTGGCTTAAAGAAAATTATCGATGCAGCGAGAAAAGCCATGGTGAAGAGTGAAGACTCAAGTGCTGTCGCTGCGTCGGCCTTAAAGGATGCGCGGGCAGCCATCAAGAGAGTCGCAAGTGGCACGCGCAAAGTGCGTACGCCTCGAGTGTTGCCTGTACCTCGTAAAATCGGGGGCTTCCTGCCGTTTCTCGTGCCTGTCTTTTCCGGGCTTAGCGCTGCGAGGGCGCTAGCAGGTGATACGGCCAACATAGTCAAAGCGGTCAAGGCCGCTCAAGCAGCGAAACGTGAGCTCGAAGAAAGCAAACGTCACAATCGAACGATTGAAGCAATAGCATTGGGCAAAGGCTTACATGTCAAGCCGTACAAACAGGGAATGGGTCTTTTTATCGCGCCAAAAAACGTAAAGTAGAGCTACCTCACCGACCACTCACCGATGCGGATTTATCGAAATACGCCAAAATAATGAAAATCCCCTATTTTCGCGGAATTTACATGCGAAATCAATTGCCCCAGGGTGGTCCATGGCAGCAAGAATGTGCCATTGTAAATCTCGATGAGGATGTGGGGTCTGGCACACATTGGGTGGCGTATAAAAAAACCAACAATAGAGTCCAGTATTTCGATAGTTTTGGCGATCTTCAACCACCAGTTGAACTTTTGAAATACTTCGGTGTGAGTAGCGTGGATTATAATTACAAGGGCTACCAGAAATACGATACATTCGAATGTGGTCATTTGTGCCTCAAGTTTCTCTGTCGACAATTAACGCGTCGAGAGAGATTTGCTCTGTATAAAAGTGGGTGATGATGGGGAAATCGGGCAGTTTGTCAAACGACATTATGGATAACAGTCTTACGTTGACCTTATCGGGATCATCGTCTGTGCTCGAGGCTCAATACTTTCCCCCCATTGAACTCGCCCCCCACAAGAATTATACCCTCGGACTCATCGAACTCCTAACCTACAATTCCATACCAAATATAGACACTGGAGACAACAAATTTTACGTTGGCAAGCACGTTTTTACCATACCTACGGGCAGTTACGAATTAGCCGACATTGCGACATATTTGGAAAAAGAGCTGGCAAAAAAAAATATTACCATTCGCATCAGGCTCAACCACAATACGCTGCGCAGTGAAATCGAGTGCCATTACGAAATATATTTCACGCCCGAGGATTCTATCGGACGTATGCTAGGATTTGCACCCCGTAAACTGCGAGCTGGCGAAAAGCATCAATCGGATAATCTAGTAACCATTCTTAAAGTGGACGCCTTGCGTGTCGAATGTAACCTCACAGCTGGCGCCTATATTAACGAGCGAAAAGTACACACAATCCACGAGTTTTTCCCATCCGTACCGCCAGGCTATAAAATCATCGACGTTCCATCGCACGTCATTTATCTACCGATCGCGAGCAAGACAATAGATAATATTCAACTCCGAATAGTGGATCAGGACGGTGATTTGGTGAACTTTCGCGGTGAGACAATTACCATACGATTACACATCAAATCTCAATGGGTATAGTCTTTTATGGACTCTCGCGTACTTATAAAAAGAATACTCCGTCGGTGAAAGAGAGCAGTAGTCAATGGACACGCACACCGCTAACAACGCAGAACGTGCTGTTTTTGAGGAGTTTGGGTCTACGAATTCGTGGAAAAATCGCAATAAAAATTACATAATCTGCATTGCGTGTGTATGCTGTTTGGGATGGAGGCGGAAATAACTGATATTAAAACACCCGTCATCTCCGATGATTCAATCGCGCATTATGAGATTCATGCTCATCAGCCCTATGCATCTACAACCTTCGATAACAGTGATGAAATACGTATTTCCATTCAGCATCAAGACATATGCATACTTCCCAGTCAAAGTTCGCTGTGCGTATGCGGGCGAGTCACCAAAGTCGATGGTACACTCGCCGCTAACACGCATTTCGCAAACAATGGCATTTGCTATTTGTTCGACGAGGTGAGATACGAGCTGAATGCCATGGAAATAGATCGATGTAAAAATGTCGGCATAACGAGTTCGCTGAAGGGATACGCATCCGTGAGTGAATCGAAGAACTATAAACTTGAGAATGCAGGCTGGTATGATGTGCGCAGCGGGCACGCTGTCGCGGATTCTGATGGGAATTTTGACGTGTGCATACCGCTGAGTATGATCCTCGGTTTCGCCGAAGATTATCAAATAATCGTTGTGAACGCGAAGCATGAATTGATTCTATTGAGATCGAAGACTAATGATAATGCGATATGGCAAACCGCGGGTGACGTTGACATCAAATTCACATTGAAAAAAGTAGAATGGCTCGTGCCGTACGTGACGCTCTGCGACAAGCGTAAAATTCAGCTTCTCACGTTTATCGGTAAAGACGCACCGATACCCATGACTTTCCGCTCATGGGAATTGTACGAATACCCAATGCTCCCCGCGACATCGAAACACATGTGGGCCGTGAAGACCTCTACGCAACTTGAGAAGCCGCGATACGTCATTCTAGCCTTTCAGACTGATCATAAAAACAAGAAAAGCGCAAATACGAGTAATTTCGATCATTGCGACATCACCGATGTCAAACTCTACCTCAATTCGCAAAGTTATCCCTATGGAAATTTGAATCTGGATATTGCTAAGAACCAATATGCGCTTCTCTATCAAATGTATGCAAACTTTCAATATTCGTACTACAATAGAGAGTCTGAACCATGCTTGAAAAAGATAGATTTCATCAAGTACGCTTCGCTCATTGTCATTGATTGCTCGAAGCAGAACGCTTCCCTCAAGTCCGGCCCCGTTGACGTACGCATCGAATTCGAATCAAAGACTAATATTCCCGCCAATACTTCCGCATACTGTCGCATTCTCCATGATCGTATTGTCGAGTACAATCCGATAGGTGGCGGGGTTAGAAAGTTGATATAAATAGGTGGCGGGGTTAGAAAGTTGATATAAAGAAAGTTGAGATCACGCGCCCCTCCTCAGTCATCATGAAGTTTATCGTTGATGCGGAAGGCTTCAAGCGGCCGATCAACAAATTCGTCCCGAAAGAAATATCAATTGTCGTGGTGGGGAGTGTTGACGGCAAGCCCTTAACGTTTCTCTTCGAACCTCCGCACGCCTGGAATTCTCTGCCGGGAAAGTACAAGAGTACGAATGTGTGGTTGGAACGCAATTACCATGGTTTACGATGGGACGATGGCGACTTTCCACACGACGCGATCCCCATGTTCATTCGATCAATCTTACAACACGCTCGAATCGTCTACATCAAGGGCTTGGAAAAATCGCTGTGGTTGAAGAACTTCACCGACCTAGCAACGGAGATCATCGAACTGGAGACTCTGGATTGCCCATCGTTGAAGAAAGTTGCGTCAAAGGTGCCACGAAACAACGGATGTCCCTACCATGCGACTCTCGATCCAAAATTCACGTGTGCCTATGAAAATGTAAAATTTTTGGAAAGATGGTTGAAAGAGGGTGCGAATAAATAAATTTTTTTTTACAAAATTTTTCTTTTTATTTACAAATATATTTTTTTACAAAATTTGCCCTCATTTACACACACACGCACACACACACACACACACACACACACACACACACACACACACACACACACACACACACACACACACACACACACACACACACACACACACACACACACACACACACACACACACACACACACACACACACACACACACACACACACACACACACACACACACACACACACACACACACACACACACACACACACACACACACACACACACACACACACACACACACACACACACACACACACACACACACACACACACACACACACACACACACACACACACACACACACACACACACACACACACACACACACACACACACACACACACACACACACACACACACACACACACACACACACACACACACACACACACACACACACACACACACACACACACACACACACACACACACACACACACACACACACACACACACACACACACACACACACACACACACACACACACACACACACACACACACACACACACACACACACACACACACACACACACACACACACACACACACACACACACACACACACACACACACACACACACACACACACACACACACACACACACACACACACACACACACACACACACACACACACACACACACACACACACACACACACACACACACACACACACACACACACACACACACACACACACACACACACACACACACACACACACACACACACACACACACACACACACACACACACACACACACACACACACACACACACACACACACACACACACACACACACACACACACACACACGCACGCACACACGCACACACACACACACACAAAATGTCTCCAAATCGCAAAAACGGTCATGGCGAGGCTCGCAGATTTCTTCTCGACAGATGTCCGCTAAGAGCTGATGTCGACCTGGAGCACCTTGTAGATCGGAAATTTTTAGCCATCGATTCACTGCCGCGTTGCGAGGTCGTAGAATTGCAGGTCGGAGCAGATCTTCTCTGCCCACATGTCAACGAGCCTCGGAGATCATTTTGATTTTGTTGCCAACACCTCGGCGACTCGGGGGGGGGGGGGGGTGGCTTCTTCACCTGGAAAAAAACGGCCTTTTTTCACTCGCAATTCACTTGAAACAGTCAATCGACACTCGCTTCCTCCTCCTCACCGATCACTGCATTCGCGGGGGCTCGGTTGGCAGGTACGTTTTGAATTCCATGCTGTTGAATTTTCCGCCGATGTAAACCATGCAAAGATCTCCGTTGTACGCTAACGCCAACATGGTCTGGAATGTCGCTGGATTCGTTTCAAGCGCCTTACTGATCCTCCCAGGTAGAAATACGGTGAACTCGTTGCGAATGTCAATCACGACCTTTTTGCCATATTTCGTGTTCACTTCCCGTATGTTGGTGATGGGATACTCCGACTCGGGGTTCAACTCGTTCAATTTCTTCGCCGGGAGAAAATCGGCGTATTTCCCAATCTTATTGATCGCGCCATTTTTTACTTGCCGTCTGATCGTTCAAAGCCGTTTTCACAAGATTATATACTTGTTCCCTCCACCACCACCCCCCTCTGAATTTTCGACCAATGACGTTTGTCGGTGAGGAGATTTTTCGCGGGCCGTGTCTGCAAATTAATTTTATCAAATATCATCCTCAGCGAATGCATCTGCGGCCACGAGTCTATTTCCCCCTTCAATTGTTGAATGTCTCTCAACAATCGTTCGATGCGCACTCTTAATTCCCGTCTCTTGGACGAATTTTGTTTTTCGCTGCACCGCATGATCGTTTTTATTGCGTAGTCTTCCGCAGCAACTTCTCGACAAGAGGTTATTTTTTTCGCGAATCACCTACAGCTCCGTATCGCCCGGGATGAACATTATCGTTAAATGCTTCACTCCCTTTGATCTTTGGAACTTTTGAGTGGGAGGGGGGAGGAGGAGCGTTTCGAAATTGATCGGAGGAAATCTTATTCAAATTTTGAGAAAGGGCATTTTTTGAATCTCTGAAATGACTCATGTCGGCGTGGAGGCAATACTGACAAATATTTTTCTAGACACCCCCACTTATTTCTCAAGGCGGCCGAGACGACGGTTACCGATATCGCATTTGATTGGGGGGGGGGGGGTCTTTGTCAAGCGCAGCATCGGCAAGGTGTGTGTGTGTGTGTGTTTTTGCAGGCGCGCGAAACGTCGCATGGCTCCAGTATATACAGCGGTCTTTTTGATCTTTTTATTTCCTCCTATCACCTACTAATTGCGGGCGTGGGGTTCCGAGCGCAGAAAAATGTCACGCGCCGGAAGCCTCACCGCCACACATGCACACACACACACGCACACACACACACACGCACACACACACTCGCGCGCGCACACACATACACACACACATACACACGCACACGCACGCACGCACGCACGCACGCACACACGCACGCACGCGCGCGCGCACACACGCACACACGCGCGCGCGCGCGCACGCACACACACACACACACACACACAAATGCTAATCCCCACGTAATTCTTAGAAAAAATCTGACGTAATCCAACCGCCATTTTGACTGGTCAATCGATGTTTAAACACCCCCTCCCCTAGGTTTTAAATTCTCAGAAAATCGTCATTCAACACCTCAAGTCGCTGACAGGTTTCAACGCGTCAATGTATAGACAAAACTATCGCATGGCGGGGGGGGGGCGGGTCAAGCCGCAGCAGACGCCCGATGACTCACCATCCACAAATTTTTAAAACGATTTCTGAGAAATCAGCCCCCCCCCCCCTTCGTCTCGCCGCTGACTGTTGGAGGGGGAGGGGGCTGTTTGTCAGGCCACGGAAAGCATTTCTGAGAAATCAGGCCCCCCACCACTCGTCCTACCGCCACTCCCTCCATCTGGCGAGAGGGGAAGTCCCTATTACTAAAAAGCACTTCGACTCATTGTCAGTCGTTCCGCGGCCTCGCTAGGAGTCGCTCGTGAGTCCCTGTGTTTACCCCCCCCCCCCGCGTCGGCGGAGGGGATCGCCATCGGTCGGTAAGCAGAGAGCCCCCCACCATCGGTCGGTAAGCAGAGAGTCACACCATCGGTCGGTAAGCAGAGAGCCCCCACCATCGGTCGTTAAGTAGAGATCGACAGTCGATAATGCAGGGGTCGATTCTGCTGCAAAATTCCTACCTTACCGACCGCTTTTTTTGTTCGATTTACGGCTAAATGTCGGTAACATGTCGGTAGTAGGAATTTTGCATTAGAATCGGCCCCATTACACTACTGAAAAGGTTCCTGTTTCGGAGGCTCTTAATTTTAGCCCAGACTTTGTTAGCTGGAACGCGAAAATCAATAGTTTGGGTAAATTCTGTCCACGAGTTTTTTTTAGCTTTTTTAAAGGGTTTTTTTTCCTATGGCATCTAGTTTTTTCGCTTGAATGAGGTTTTCCAGGTTACCTAGGCGCCTGAAGGAGGCCCACGAGTATTTGTGTGCGGCGTTGGAGGCTTCACATTCTGAATTCCACCATATAGCGGGTCGGGACTTGAATGTGGGAGCTCTATCAGCTGTTGGTAAACTCGAACAAGAGTGGAGGATGGAATCATTTATGGCTTGCGTTGCTTTGTTGTATTGAATTAATGGAGAAGGGTCGGCAATAGTGGGAGCCACCGAATTCAGGGATTCCTTAAAAAGGGAACAATCAATTTTTTTAATACGTTGGCGATGAGAGGAGTATTTGTAGGTCGGTAAAGAGATACCGATTGTGATAGTGATAGGAAGGTGGTCGCTGAGGAGCGAGTCTTCTTCGACTTGCCATTCGCAGAAGGGGAGCAGGTTGGGGGAGACTCGGGAGAGACCGATGGCTGACGCGGCGTTATTGAGATTAGAAGGATTTGTAGTGAGAGATCCATTGTTAAGCAGAGAGACGTTATTGTCGATAAGAGAGTGTAGTAAGGAGGAGCCGGAAGGGCTGTTAGTTGCACAACCCCACGCAGTGTGGTGGCAGTTGAAGTCGCCAGCGCGAAGGACGTTCCCATTGAGAGGGAGGGAATCGAACAGGTTTTGCCATACATTAGTGCTTGTGCGAGCAGTTGGGGCGCGATAGGAGATACAATGGTGAGCGGACCCAGAGAGGTTGAGATGGAGATCGCTAGGGTGTCTAGCTGGTCTGTAATATTGAGAGTGTTATTGATTTGTTTAAAAGGAATGTGTTTTTTGAGGGCGATGGCCAGGCCGCCGCCTCTTTGGTTAGATCTGTTTTTGGTGAGAAAGTGGAATCCTTTAAGTTTAGGGATAGAAGAGTCGGTGAGCCTAGTTTCACATGGAATAATGATATCCATATGAATGGGCGATGTTCAGTAAGAGACCGATTTTATTGAAAAGACTACGGCAGTTCCATTGCAAGATTTTTAGCTTATTATTGGGATCCATGTTGAGATTGCGGAGAAAGGGAAGCGAGAGAACTAAGGAGTGTTGCGAAGAAGGGAGATACCGTATCCGTTAAGGCAAGAGAAATCAGCGTCGGGATGCGCTGTTGCGTAATGATGTTGACAAGGGTAGAGATTTAGTCGCTGTTTTGCGCCGTCTGAGAGGGCTCGATTGATGCGGAAGAAGGGTGGGATGGCCCGGGAGGTGGATTAGGATGGGGAGGGTGTTTGGCGCTTTATTGAAGGGCGAATCCGTTTTGAGAGAAGGGGTCTAGGCGTCCGTTTGGATCCATGAGAAGGTTGTTGCCGGCTGTACGTGTGGCAAGCGTCGATTGATGAGCGACGTTCCGATTCTTGAGCGTTTTTTGCAGAGGGGCCGCGCGAAGCGAAGTAATATCTGCATTAGATGTCAGTTCGGTGGATGGTGAGGATTGGGGTGTTGCAGCCGTTGAGGTGGGCGTGAAGCGACCTCACCGTACGAAATCAGTGGTACCTTGACATGGGTCGGCGAAGGTGGGACGAGAGAGTGTGTCGAGGAGAGAGACGGGAAGTGCACGGATGAACGCATAACCGGTTCGCGAGACGCGGTGGATCGGCCCCCAAGAAGCTGTCTGGTTTCGAACAGAGGGATGCCTCTCTCTGCCACCGTTATTTTTATATTTTTTTGATAGAGAAAGGCAAGACATTGCCTGCTGATGGGAAGATGACTTCCTTCACAATTGGCGCAGGAAGGTGGGCCGTCCCTATTCGGGCATCCCCCTCGTGCTTCCGGCAACCGCAGCGAATACATTTGGGGCGACTCTTGCACTGTTGACAGACGTGGTTGAACGGGAAGCATGAGAAGCAAACCTTCACCGGAGAATGCTAAGGATCCACCGCCTGACGCGCCTGAAAGAGTGAGACGTGTCGGGGCGAGAGCGGCCCTCGAATTTCAGGTAAAAAGATTGAGTAGGGAGAAGCTTGGATTCGTTGTTGACGGTGACTACGGTTTTGCCTACGCGCATCTATGACTGAGGCGAAACAGTCGATGTTTTCAAGGAGCACCTGTCTCGAGATGTCCAGGGGGACACCCCGGATGAGACCCTCGCAGTTTATGAAGGAGTCTGGTATAACGGCAACCAGGTTTCCGGATGTGAGTACGGAGTGCAAGATGATGCTGTTAGCCGCCTGAGCGTCTGAGAATACGACTGAGCATTGTTGTCGGCCGGAATTCAAGACGTCCAATATTTGCCGTTTGGATAGCACACTGAGGAGGATTCTGCCTACCTTAGTTGCGTTCAGCCGAGGTGATTTAGGATCGATTGACTTGTCTTGGGTCAGGACAACAAAAGAGCCGGAACTCTTAGCGCCATACTTATTCACTCGAAGATGGTTCGGGACGGAGGATGCTCCGGCACCTTGCGTTGAACGCGCTTGCGTTATATTATTATTCTTCCAGGACTCTGCATCAGACGCGGGGTGTTTTGGCTTGACGTTTTTTTTCCCTGACGTCATTGGTCGGCTTATGCGGGCGTTTTCGTGAATCTGGAAATGATTCGTTATGCAGGTCCTTGACTTGTCTTTGAAGGTTAGGTGGATGAGTGGAGTCAAAGTCAGAGTACTCGTCCATAGGGTCCTCGCCCTGGGTAGTAAAAAAGTCAGGCATGTCTCACCCGAAGGAGAGACAGGCGAACGTGAAGGAGACAGCGGTTAGAGAGAGGTTAGGAGAGATGGCGAAAGGTGAATGAAAGTATGTAAGGGGAAAAATGGCGAGAGATAGTGTCGAATGAGATGCGTGGGCTCTGAAAGAGTTAGGAGCATAGACCGTGAGAGGAACTCCGTATGTCCGGTCCTCACTCTTAAATGTATCGAAACGTTAAACTCCGAGGGTTCGCACGTGCTATCACGACGATGGTTCGCGTTCGACTCCTGTGAATTTTCTCGATAAGACGCGAAGAATACCAATCGATTGGAATAACAAACTGTTTGCCGTGAGGAAAAACTCCTGACCCACGGTCTTACATACAGATCTGGAAACGAAGCCATATTTCAATGATGCCCCCAGGCACCGTTACGAGATCCACTTTTTATTCCGCTCGCCGCCACATACGTCGCTGCTATGGGAGGGTACCACCCCCTCGCGCGGTCTTCTGCGATTGTACCGTTTTCCCCCATTGATTATTTCCCGTATTGTCATGTGAACGATAACCTCGGTCCGTGAGTCATCCATGCTCTTAAGGCTTTTCTTTCACGAACTCGAATATTTAACAACTAATTGATTTTTGTCTATTAACAAGTCAAAATACATCGCCGTATACTGGTAAAATTGCAAGCAAATTTACCGATATCGCCAAGAAATGCTGGCAGCGCTTCCATAAACCTCACCAAAGTTAGCTCCTCCACTTTGACTAATCGAACTTTTTTTTTACGAATCGTTTGGTGGTTATTTGGTAAACCATTCAAATCGTTTGGTAGTTCTCCATTTTTTGGAAAAATCGATAATAAAAAAACGGGCAGTGAGTTGTCCCCCCCACTTTGACTAATCGAACTTTTTTTTTACGAATCGTTTAGTGGTCGTTTGGTAGCGTTCGGTAAACCGTTCAAATTGTTTGGTAGTTCTCCGTTTTTCAAAAAATCGATAACTAAAAATCGGGCAGTAAGGTGGCCCCGCCACTTTGACTAATCGAATTTTTTTTTACGAATCGTTTGGTGGTCGTTTGGTAACGCTTGGTAAACCATTCAAATCGTTTGGTAGCTTCCCGTTGTCTCGGAAAATCAAAAAAAAAAAAAATTCGACTAACAAGATAGGACGATGAGCAGGGAAAAAGACTCGATAACCAACGCCATCTTTCGCAAAAACGTCGCTATTATCGTGATTAATCGCAGCCTTCCGTTTCGGATACGCGTAATTTCTTTCGGTTCGGTCGGAGTTTATTACCAAATCGAACTATGAAAATGTCACATCGTTCTGCCCCTGCGCCTTCTGGCGATCAATCACAGCTCTCTAATCCTGATACGCACGTGTTTTGTGTTGTCGTATTTGAATGATCGACTACAAAACGTCCCGAATAGAATACCAAATGCTACCGGATGTTTTTCTGGTGATCACGGCCCATTAGAACGTAATCGGACAAGAAATAACGAGTGACTCTGCGGTATTAAAAATGCAACCAGTGCGGTTTCTGGCGACCAATCCCAGCGCTCCATTCCCAATTCGATGCATTTTGCGATGGCGTTATTGATGGATCGACTACCACACGACCTGAATAGAATACCAAACGCTATGATTTATTTTTCTATCCATTACGTTTCATCGCAATGAATTAGTCACAAAAGAATGGGTGAATTTGTGTGACAAATTCCCTTTTCTGCTGCGGCTTCTGGCGACCAATCACAGCTCGCCGTTCACGATACACACGTATTTCTCGTTAGCGCAATCTAAGTAGTGATTGACTACCAATCGTTCTAAATTAAATACCAAACGCGTCCGGGAGTTTTTCTATAAATGAAGACTCATTGAAGGGAAATCAGGCAAGATATAGCGAATGCATCAGTGTTTTACAATTTTTCTCTGTGGTTGGACCTTCAGTGACCAATCGCAGTCCTCTAATCAAGACGCCGGATATCCGTTCTTGGTTCAGTTATGACTCTGGATCCTGATTTGTCATAGCCGAGGCGTAACATTTTTTACATTCGTGACCTCATTTGGAAATAATTATTTAATTGAAGTGTGCGAAAACTTATTACTAATAAAGAATCAAATCAAAGGAACTCAACAGGAAGTCACAGAAGAAAGCTGACCCAACAATGGGCCGCCCAGATACCACCATAAACTTAGCCGGACAACATTAACTTCTCAAGGTTTTTTCATTCCTAATCGTTTGGTGGTCGTTTCGTAGTGACTGGTAGCCTAATAAGAAGGTTTGGTGGTCGACCGTTTCGTTATAATTAAATGAGACTTTTTTTTCCGTAAAGTTGGACGGACCTTCTTGTTATTTATGACGCGATCAATAAAATGCCACGTCGAATCGATGGAGAATTGTTTGGTGGATACAAATATGCAAATCCCAGCGTTTGATAGTTAATTCATTAGTTATCCCGGTCGAAAAACAATCTACGTCTAGGCGCATACGATGGAGGGCCGGAAACGTTTGTTCGTTAATTCCTTAATTACGCCAAACGAAATACCATCGATGTTTAGATGAAGGAATAGAGGCTGTAGTTGGCTGTCGATGGATCCAACGGAATATGGAGCAGTGTTATAAGGATTGCTTTATGTTTTTTTCACCGATCTCGTTCCAATAAGTCTCATACGGAAGATAATCGTTTCGTAGTGATTGGTAAGTTAATTAAAACGTTTGATAGTTAATTCCCTAATTACGCTGATCGAAAAACCATCTACGATTAGATGCAAGCGATCGAGGGATGCACTTAGCTGCTAAACGATCTAACGGAATACGGAGCCGTGGAATTTCAATTTCTTTATGTTTTTCTTTACCGATCTCGTTCTAATAACTCCCAAACGGAAGATAATCGTTTGCTAGCGAATGGGAGCTTAATTGAAACGTTTGGTAGTTAATTCCTTAATTACGCCGATCGAAAAACCATCTACGGTTAGACGCAGGCAATAAAGGGCTGTAGGTGGCTGCTGAAGGATCTAACGGTAAACGGAGCAGTGATATTTCAATTTCTTTGTGGTTTTCTTCACCGATCTCGTTCTAATAAGTCTCAAACGAAACATAATCGTTTGATAGTGATTGGTAGCTTAGTTACCACATTTGGTAGTTAATTCCTTAATTACGCCGATCGAAA
Source organism: Ophion costatus (assembly GCA_951751655.1). NCBI lineage: Eukaryota > Metazoa > Arthropoda > Insecta > Hymenoptera > Ichneumonidae > Ophion > Ophion costatus. Next base: position 11,259,955 of record OX632361.1, on the reverse strand, counting down.
AACCATCTACGGACAGACGCAGGCGATACGGGGCTGTAGATGGCTACTGAAGCATCTAACGGAATACGGAGCAGTGATATGTCAATTTTTTTATGTTTTTCTTCGCCGATCTCGTGCCAATAAGTCTCAAACGGAAGATAATCGTTTGGTAGTTCATTCCTTAATTACATCAATCGAAAAACCATCTATGATTAGATGACTGGATAGAGGGCTGTAGTTGGCTGCTGGTGGATCCAATGGCATACGGAGCAGGGATGAAAGAATTTCTCAATGGTTGTTTCCAGCAATCTTGTCCCAATAACAATTATACGAAAGATAATGGTTTGGTGGTGATTGGCAGCTTCATTAAATCGTTTGGTAGTTAATTCCTTGATTACGCCGATCGAAAAACCATCTGCGGATAGACGCAGGCTATAGAGGGCTGTATTTGGCTGCTGATGGATCCAACGACATATGGAGCAGTGATATTTCAATTTCTTTATGTTTTTCTTTACCGATCTCGTTCTAATAAGTCTCAAACCGAAAATAATCGCTTGGTAGTGATTGGTAGCTTCATTAAAACGTTTGGTAGTTAATTCCGTAATTACGCCAATCAAAAAACCATCTACGTTTAGATGCCGGCGATACAGGGCTGTAGTTGGCTGCTGATGGATTCAACAGATTACGGAGCAGTGATATATCAATTTCTTTGTTTTTTTTTCACCGATCTCTTTCTAATAAGTCTCGTACGGAAGATAATCATTTGGTAGCGATTGGGAGATTAATTGAAATATTTGCTATTTAATTCCTCAATTACGCCGATCGAAAAACCGTCTACGGTTTGACGCAGGCGATAGAGGGCTGTAGTTGGCTGCTAAAAGATCTAACGGAATACGGAGCAGTGATATTTCAATTTCTTTATGTTTTTATTCACCGATCTCGTTCTAATAAGTCTCATACGGAAGATAATCATTAGGTAATGATTCGTAGCTTAAGGGGTAAGGCCACTGTAAATTTTTTGAAAAATCGATTTTTTTTTATTGGCTTAAAAAATAGTTTAAACCCTCTAGAATAAGAAAAAAAAGGTCCTGTGCGAAAAAAAATTTGTTGTCCTTAGGAAATGAAGGTCGCCGCCAAGCGTGTCAAAACTTGCTCCGAAACGACTGCAATTATATCGGAGATGGCGATTCCAAAACTTTCAAAGGCATCGTGGATTCGAAGCCTTATGAAAATGTTGATGTTAAAAAAAAAGAGTGCATAGATCACGTGCAAAAAAGAATGGGCACTCGATTGAGAAACTTAAAAAAAGGAACAAAAGGTCTCGGGGGAAGAGGAAAACTCACTGCCAAATTGATTGACGAACTAAGCATTTATTACGGCTTAGCCATCCGTCGAAATTCCGATTCCATCAAAAATATGAAAAATGAGATCTGGGCAACCCTTTTTCACAAAATGTCAACGGATGAAAAGCCTCAGCACGAAAAATGTTCGGAGAATTGGTGCAGTTGGAAGAAAGCGAAAGCAGAAAATGCCTTGGATGCGTATCATCACAATCAGCCAATGAGTGAGGAGGTTTATCAAGCCATCAAAACCATCTACATGGAATTGAGCCGGGACGAGTTGCTGGAGCGTTGCTTGGGGGCCTATACTCAAAACAATAACGAAAGTTTCAACGCTACCGTTTGGAGTTTGGCCCCCAAATCATCCTCAAGCGGAAAAACTGTACTAGATATTGCGACGGATATCGCTGTTTGCATATTCAATGGCGGCCTTACCAACGTCTTGCAAATATTCAAGATGTTGGAGGTGGAAATTGGTGTACAGTTATATAATTTCTGCATCGAATCCGACGCCAAACGCATCACGCACGCGGAGACATCTCTGAGCGACGCGGCCAAAAGTGCGCGCGCGCTCCAAAAATCAACCAGGAAAGACGAAGAAGACGAAAATTTGGCTATCGAAGGACAAATGTATGGTGCTGGGATTGCAGACTAACGGTAAAAATTTTTTTTAACTTCTTTTTTTAATTTTTTCCAATAAAAAACTATTCGCAAAACTTTAAACGCGTTTTTCTCGAAACATGGTTTTTCAAAATGGCACGCAGCATAACTCGAACAATTTTCATTTTTTTTACTTGAAATTTTAACCAGATGTGAACATTTACTTGAGAACATACTCTTGAGAATGTCGATCGGAATTTTCTAGAACTTTATTTATTGATTTTTTATTAACAAAAAACTTGCCGTTTTTTTCGTCAAAAATCAATTTTTTTTTCAAACGCACGCCAAATCCACAAAAATTGATACTTTTTAAAATCCGATCGACATTCTCTAGCTATAGCCCTCTAGATTAATGGTTTTTTTTTGTTCTATATTCAAAAGTGCACCAGTGGTGCTGCGTGCCGCGGAGCCCTGGAAGCAAAACATGTCCCGGGAAGATAGCTGTGGAACCGCCATTTTGTTTTTTTTTTACTGTAAAAAAATTTTATAATAAAGTTTAATGTATGCCCGATAACACCATTAAAAGTTTTTTTTCAAATACCTTCAATTTCGGGAGCAAAAAATTAGTGAAAAAACCTTTTTTTTGGGCCGTTACAGTGGCCTTACTCGTTAAGGATGTTGAGTCCCTATGAAACATGTTAATGTTAATTGTTCAATGAATAGCTTCTTAATCGTCATGAAATGTTTACACGACCTCCCAATACTTCATGTAAAAACATACCAAATTTTCCGAATTCTATCATCATTTCCTCAACCTCCTTAAGGGTTGAAATAAAAAATGATCAGAAAATTCTGAAAATTTGGTATGTTTTTGTATGAAGTATTTAAGAGGTCGTGTTAAAATTTCACGACGATTAGGAAGCTCGTTATTAAAAAATTAACATTTCGTTAAGAACAATTTCTAAAAGAAATTAAAAAAAATTATCAATAAACGTCATTTTGTTTCCGTTGCTTTCAGTATATTGTAGATATTACTTAAAATTGAGAGGTAAAAAAAAACTTATCGCAAAGTTACATCAGTTTCCATAAGGCAACATTTAATTTGTGAATGTTAATTGTTCAATAACGAGCTTCCTAATTGTCGTGAAATTTTTACACGACCTCTGAAATACTTCATACAAAAACATACCACAGTTTCAGAATTTTATCATCATTTGCGATTTGGGACTCAACATCCTTAATTGAAACGTTTGGTAGTTAATTCTTCATTTACGCCGATCGAAAAACCATTTACGGTTAAATGCAGACGATATTCTAATTTCATTATGTTTTTCTTCACTGACCTCGTTCTAATAAGTCTCGAACAGAAGATAATCGCTTGTCAGTGATTGGTAGCTTAATAAAAATGTTTAGTAGTTGATTCCATGATTACGCCAATTTTAAAATCCTCTATGTGTGGACGAAGGGATAGAGGGCTGTAGCGGGCTGCTGATGTATCCAACGGAATACGGAGCAGTGATATTACAATTTCGTTGGGGTTTTCTTCACCGATCTCGTTCTAATAAGTCTCAAACGAAAGATAATCGTTTGATAGTAGATTGGTAGCTTAGTTACAACATTTGGCAGTTAATTCCTAAATTACGTCGATCGAAAAATCATCGACCCGTAGACACAGGCGATAGAGGGCTGCAGTTGGCTGCTGAAGGAGCTAGCGGAATACGGAGCAGTGATATTTTAATTTCTTTATGCTTTTCTTCACAGATCTCGTTATTATAAGTCCGATATGGAAGATAATCGTTTGGTAGTGAGTGGTAGCTTGATCAAAACGTTTGGTAGTTAATTCCTCAATTCCGATGATCGAAAAATCATCTACCCTTAGACGCAGGCGATGTAGGGCAATCATTAGCTGCTGATGGATCCACCGGAATATGGCGCAATAACATGTCGATGTCTTTGTGTTTTAGATCACCGATCTCGTTCCAATGAGTCTCAAATAGATGATAATCGTTTGGTGATAATTGATAGGCTTATTGGTGGGTATAGATCCATGGGAATTCAGAACAGTGCCATTCCGGTTTTTTATGTTCTATTCACCAATTTCATTATTCCGCAGGCGCGACGCATCGGACTATATTTCGATTTGTTTAAAATGACTGATTCATCAACTTTCTTCTTTTAAGTCGCAATCTGAAGATCATCTTGTGGATAGTTCATGCGATAAAGGTGCATCATAACGCCGCAGAACGGCGTAGTACGATAGCAACGTTGTTCCCGTGATATTATATAAATCAAACAGAACTCGGTGCGTTGGTCTAGTGAGTAGCGTGCTGGCCAGCGGATCGGGACGCCCCAGGTTCAAATCCCAGTCGCGTCACTTTCGTCGTGAAATGTTTTACTTCGACATTTCTCGGCGAACGACGACTAGTTCCGTCACTGCGAGGTGAACTTGGGACCGGATTCACCGGTATAGCTTTTCCGCAGTATCCCTATGCCCATGGCAGATATGTCTGGCGAATACGATACAGAGGGGGAGGTCGGCTGCGGCCGCAAGTAGGCGCGGCGGGGGGGGGGCGGAATGGAGCTACGGGGCAGTTGTTGAGGGGTTATAGGGGTAGTGGAATAAGCGGCAGAGGAGCGATGTGGAATCGGCGGTAGAACGACGTTGAGACGGTTTGTGGGGATCATACAACGGGGGAAACCCTGTAAGGCTGGGAAAAGCCAATAAAAAAAAATTCATATAAATCAAACAGCCAAATAAGTCAAACCTGATCTAGAGTTTTAACTATGATCGGGAGTTGCGTGCTAAACAAAAAGATTCATTACGGTTAAAGGTTGGGAGGGGAAGAAACCCGGTTCTTTCCACCCTCTTTGCCGTTACGTTTATTTTCTCATCCTTCTCCCGTACTCAACGTTTACAGCGTAACTCGATAAGGACTGTTTTCGTTATCGTTAGCTAACGACAGCCAATTGCATGCCCGATCACAGAAGAAATGGAGCTCCTTATTGTCTGTCGCTAGCTGACTTATTGGACTTATTGGAACAATATCGGTGGAAAAAGGCAAAGAAATCTAAATATCACTACTTTGTATTCCATTGGATCCATCAGCAGCCAACTACAGCCTTCTATCACCTGCGTCCAAGCGTCGATGGTTTTTCGATCGGCGTAATGACGGAATTAACGACCAAACGTGTTATTTAACCTACCACACCATTGTCGTCCGTTTGAAACCCATCAGAACGAGATTGCTGAAGGATAACGTAAAGAAATGTCACCGTTCTGTATTCCGTTAGATCCATCAGCAGCCAACTACAGCCCTCTGTCACCTCTTCCAAACATAGATGGTTTTTCTATTAGTGTAATTATGGTATTAACTACTAAATGCTTTAATATAGCTACCAATCACTATCAAACAATTATCTTCCCTTCGAGACTTATTAGAACGAGATCGCTGGAGAAAAACATTAAGAAATATCACTGCTCCGTATTCCGTTAGATCCATCAGCGGCCAATTATAGCCCTCTATCATTTCTTCCTAACATAGATGGGTTTTCCATTAGCATAATTATGGAATTAACGACTAAACGTTTTAATTAAGCTACTAATCACTACCAAACGATTATCTTCTGCGTGAAACTTATTAGAACGAGATCGGTGAAGTAGAACATAATGAAACTGAACTATCACTGCTACGTATTCTGTTGGATCCATCAGCAGCCAACTACAGCCCTCTATCGCCGGCGTCTAGCTGTAGGTGGTTTGTCGATCGGCGTAATTAAGGAATTAACTATCTAACGTTTTAATTAAGCTGCCGATCACTACCAAACGATTATCTTCCGTATGAGACTTATCTCATCTCATAGATCGGTGAAAAAAAAATATAACGAAATTCTTATATCACTGCTCCGTATTCCGTTGGATCCATTAACAGCTAACTACAGCCCTCTAACCCTTCATCTAAAGACAAATGGTTTTTCGATCGGCGTCATTAAGGCGTATCCCTCACTTATAGCGCAATAAAAGGCCTTTTTCGTGAATTTTTTTAAAGAAAACTACAAAACTTTTTCAATCGATCAATATACCATTTTAAAGAACACATCTTGAAGAACTTTCAGTAATTTTTTTATTGAAAAATATTACATTGTTTAGTGGCAAATGGCCGGCAATGAAATAATGCTTTTATATACACGGTTTGCGGTGACCAAAATTGCGGCGAAGTGGATCATCTGAAAAAAAAAAATGCGGATGGATTTAGTCAAATATAAGTATAAACTAGTCTTTAATCGAAGGATTTTTAAAAATATTCATTTTTCACAAAATGGCGGACAGTCAAACTTATTGATTTGATTTTAACAAAAAAAAATCGGCCGTTTTTGGCGATAAAACGGCCATTTTTTTCGAAAAAAAAAATTGAACCATTAAAGACTACATTTTTATGTATTAAATAAGCCTGCAAAATTTCAAGAAGATCGGTTCATTAGTTTTCGAGTAATCTTGGTCACCGACTTCAGAAATGCCATTTCGAGAAAAACGCGTTTAAAGTTTCAATTTCAGTTTACACGAAGAAAATATTTTTTTGTGTAAACTTACATAGAGTCATCTATTCCGGGCCCATACAGAAGTTCTTCCGCCGACGATGCCGCTTGCATAACGGAAATTTGGTGTTGCCTTCGTAACATTCTTCCTTCACGAGTGCCTCGGCCGCACGTCTCTCTGCCAGTGCAATCCGTGCTTCGTACATTTTATCAGTGTATTCGTGCGGGTTGTGTCCATAGCTCACTCCGATTGAGTTCAAATAAAATAATAATGATTTTGAACCTTCGTTGAATAGTCCAACGGCAATATAAGCTGCTAAATTTACAACGATTGCTCCACTCGAGACGATTTTTGGGCTGATTTTCCAAATAAGTTGGTTGACGCTCTCGTTGTCATTTTTATTGAAGCCACCGACGCATCTCTCGAGTAAAGTTTCCTTACTCAGATCGCTGTATATAGGTCTGATGGCATCCAATACATTTGATGGAAGTGGTTTATAATCGTGTTGGAAAGCCTCGTTTCTCGCCTGAGCTCGTTGATACGAACACCACGATTCTTCACCAGTTGGACATCTCTCATGGTGTGGATTTGCATCGGTTGAACTGTAATGATCGAAGGTCGCCCATATTGCCTCATGCATATCGTGAACAGAAGCAGAATGGCGTCGAATAGCAAGTCCATAAGTACACAGTGAGCTTGTCAATAAATTTTCCTGCCCGCTGTCCTTTACCGCCAAGCCTTTTGTTTTTTTTTACAAAATTATGAAGGCGGGATCCCTTACGCTTTTGGACGTGACCGATGCATTCTTTTTTTATAACTTCTACGTCGTCATAAGGATGAGAATTTACAAGCCCAGTGTACGTTTTCGAATCTCCGTCTCCAATATAGTAACGGTACAGGACATTACATTTTTCTATGAACGCTTGAAGATTTCGATAATGGAGTTCACCTCCATTTTTCCCGAGGAGCCTTCGTGATTTGCACTGCAGTTATCTTCGTGTGTTTCGTACCATTCTTCGTATTCCGCATCATTTAGCTTATGTTTCCACAATTCACACATTTTATAATACGCACTTTTTACCACAAGACCAAGTACTTTTCCACTGTAGTAGCCTATGACTGATGTGACTCCGAACAACGACGTATATCCTCGCTTCCTCCAGGATCCATCTCCGGAAACTGTTAATTGAGGAGTTGCATCGCCTTCTGCATTGGGTGTATCTTCAATTTCTTCTTGTACGGCTTTTTTTTTAAATATTACATCTGCACATGTTTTCACAGACTCATAAATACTTTTCAATATTATTGAATATGTAGTCTTGGTACGAAACCTTGGCATGTCCAAAAGTCCGCAAAATTTTTGTGCTCCAGCCAATCCTATGCCGAGAATTCGCATGGTGAATATAAACCGACGATTTATTTCATACGAATGTTCCAAAAAAGGAGAAGATGGTATCAAATTATCTGCACACGAGTCACATTTCACAACGATTTTGAAGCCTAGTCCTATTGCACTTGCCGTTTCAAATGTAATATTTCCATTACACGTTTTGCACTTCACTAAATTTGAAATAGCAGCAAACACAACCCAAAAGTTCAAAATCCGATATTCAATATTAGGACTTTGATTCACAGTCATATCAATATTCGTTTTCAGTTTCTTCGCAGACGTGCTGAAACTTTCACTTTCCTTTTCGGCCAGGATGGGATTAAAAACACCCTTCCTTTTTTTTGGTCGAGATTCCCGCAAATTATCACTGCTTCTTGTTTGTCGCGAACCTTTTTTTCGATCCATTTTTGAATGTAAAATGAATAAAAACTGCGGTTATAATATTATGAACGGCGGAATATACGTCTTATATAGTCGAACTTTCGAGCTACACTGATGAGTGTAGACCATAGCAGACAACGAAAATACGTTTTTATAAATTCCAGTTTATTATATGAACGTTGTGAATGCCAGGTATACGACCCTTTTCATCAAACAATGTATTGAAGGTCGGAGGGAGGGTTGAGCGCGCCAGACGGCAGACTAGCCGGTCGTTTACGCAACGGATTATTCTCTTTCAACGCTCATATCTCAGTCAATATTGTTCGGATCGACTAGAAATTTTCAGGACATATTCTCAGATACTTATACTTCAAAAAAATGCAATAAAAAAAAAAGATTTTTTCAAAAACGCAAGTGGGGGGAACCCCTTAAGGAATTAACTACCAAACGTTTTAATTAAGCTACCAATCACTACCAAACGATTATCTTCCGTTTGAGACTGGAACGAGACTGGAACGAGATTGGCGAAGAAAAACCTAAATAAATTGAAATATCACTGCGCCGTATTCCGTTGTATCTATAAATCACCAATTACCGCCCTCCATCGTATGCGCCTAGACGGAGATAGTTTTTCGACCGGGATAACTCATGAATTAACTACCAAACGCTGGGATTTGCATATTTGTAACCACCAAACGATTCTGCATCGGTTCGGCGTGGCATTTTATGGATTGCGTGATAAATAAAAAAAAGGCCCGGCCAACTTTCCAGAAAAACGTCTCATATAATTATAACGAAACGGTCGACCACCAAACCTTCTTATTAAGCTACCAATCACCACTAAACGACCACCAAACGATTATGAATGAAAAAACCTTGGGAAGTTAAAGTTGTTCGGCTATGTTTATGGTGGTATCTGGGCGGCCCATCGTTGGGTCAGCTTTCTTCTGTGACTTCCGGTTGAGTTCTTTTGATTTGATTCTGTATTAGTAATAAGTTTGCGCACACTTCAATTAAATAATTATTTCCAAATGAGGTCATGAATGAAAAAAATGTTACGCCTCGGCTATGACAGATCGGGATTCAAAGGCATAATCGAGCCAAGAACGGATATCCGGCATCTTGATTAGAGGACTGCGATTGGTCACTGAAGGTATAACCACAGAGCAAATTTGTAAAACACTGATGCACTCGCTATGTCTTGTCTGATTTCGCTTCAATGAGTCTTGATTTATAGAAAAACTCCCGGAAGCGTTTCGTATTCAACTTAGAATGATTGGTAGTCCATCACTCGATTGCGCGAACGCGAAATACGCGTGTATCGTGAACGGCGAGCTGTGATTGGTCGCTTGAAGCCGCAGCGGAAAAAAGAATTTCTAACAAAAATTCACCCATTATTTTGTGGCTAATTTCATTGCGATAAGACTTAATCGATAGAAAATCATCTAATAGCGTTTGATATTCTATTTAGGACATTCGGTAGTTGATCGCTAAATTATGCCAACGCACAAAACATGCGAATCCTCAGTGAACGGGTTCGATTGGTTGCCAGAAACCGTAGTCCTAGAACGGCTGATTGACGCAAATTCAACCGTTATTTTTTTTTTACCAATTATGTTCCAACTATTCTTGATCAAAATAAAAACATGCGGCAACGTTTGATATTCTATTCAGGGCGTTTGGTAGTTTATCATGAAATTAGGCTAATGAAAAATACATGCGGATGATGAATGGAAAGCTATGCTTGGTCACTAGAAGCCGCGACGAAAAAATAACCAATTTTCGCAAATTCCCAGGTTATTTTTGGTTAATCCTGTTCTAATGAGACTTGATCGATAGATACGCATAATATAGTGTTTGGTATTTTATCCGGGGGGTTTGGTAGTAGATCACGAAATTATTCCGATGCCAAATACTTGTGGGTCCTGAATGGAGGGTCGTGACTGGTTGCTAAACGACTATTAAGGCCCAGTTTCACCACTCTCTGTTAACCGAGTTAACCGTAGTTTAAGGGCGACTGGACCAATCAGAAGCACGCTGGGCTGACTAAACTCTGGTTGAATCGGTTATCCGAGAGTTGTGGAACCGGGCTTAAATGATTCCTGAAGAAAATGGCCGCCTAGACATAGTGAGCTGCGATTCAAAGTTATGGACCGATTTTTAAATCTCGATTTTTTAAAAACCGGGAAACTATCAAACGACGATTTCAATGGGCTAATAAATGCTACCAAACAACCACCAAACGATTTGTAAAAAAATGGCCGATTAGTCGAAGTTGGCGAGGCGGGGAATTATGGTCCGATACTAATCGGTCTTCTGCCGCCCCCCTCACACTTCGACTAATCGGCCTTTGTTTTACGAATCGTTTGGTAGTCGTTTGGTACCGTGTATTAGCCCATTGAAATCATTTAGTAGTTTCCAACTTTAAAAAATCAAGATTAAAAAACTGGTCCATAATTTACCCCGCCCCTCCACTTCGACTAATTGTCCTTTTTATACGAATCGTTTGGTGGTCGTTTGGTATAGGGCATCGAAATCGATTGGTAGTTTTCCGTTTTCTTTAAATTGAGATTTAAAAATCGGTCCACAATTTGGCACCCTCCCGTCTCACTTTGACTAATCAAGCTTTTATCCACAAATCGTTTAGTAGTCGTGCGTGCGTAAATAGGTTCTTTGTCCGCCGCGACTTGTGGCGATCAATCACAGCTCACCATTCTGTTGATCATGGTGAGCCGCTATTGGTCGCCAGAAGCCGCAGCGGAAAAAGGAATGTCTAACAAAAATTCACCCGTTATTCTGTGGCTAATTCGTTGTGATGACATTTAATCGATAGAACAATAAATCATAGCGTTTGGTATTCTATTCAGGTCGTTTGATAGTCGATCAATCAATAACGCCAACGCAAAATACAGCGAATCGGGAATGGAGCGCTGGGATTGGTCGCCAGAAGCCGCACAGGCAGAATTATTTATTAGCGTAGATTCACTCGTTATTTCTTGTCCG
>OX632361.1:11201228-11243728 GCA_951751655.1 Ophion costatus | reverse complement strand
AAAATTTTACGCATGCAATTCCCAACGCTATCGACGGACAATTTCAATTTGCTGACGCGAAAAGGGGTCTTCCCTTATGAGTATATTGATAACGTGACCAAGCTAGACGACACTTGCCTACCACCACGTGACGCCTTTTATAGTTCCCTGACAGATGCTACAGTATCTGAGAGTGAGTATGCACATGCTGAGAAAATTTGGGAGCGGTTCTCCATTCGAACGCTGGGTGACTATAGCGATTTATACTTGAAGACAGATGTCTTGTTATTAGCTGATATTTTCGAAAACTTTCGAAATACGTGCATTGAGAGCTATGGCCTAGATCCCGCGTATTACTACACATTGCCGGGGTATACCTGGGATGCAATGCTAAAACATTCGAATGTCAAGTTTGAATTACTAACCGACATCGACATGGTTTTATTCGTTGAGCGGTGTATACGCGGTGGTCTCAGTCAACGCTCAAACCGATATGCACACGCTAATAACAAGTACATGGAGTCGTTTGATCCATCGAAAGCATCATCATACTTGATGTATTTTAACGTCAACAATTTGTATGGATGGGCAATGTGTCAACCTTTGCCATACGCAGATTTTCGATGGGTCAACGACGTGTCCAAGTTTGATCCATCTTCCATCGCGCTAGATTCACCGACAGGCTACATCCTTGAAGTCGACTTGGAATACCCACAATCTCTACATGATGCGCACAAAGACCTGCCGTTTTGTCCAATACATGAAAAACCGCCGGGTAAGCCGGGGGAAAAGCTGTTAGCAACCGTCTGTGATAAAAAACGCTACATCATTCACTATCGAAATTTACAGCAGTGCTTACGCCATGGACTTTGCCTTACGAAAATCCATAGGGTATTACAATTCACACAATCCCCATGGCTACGTTCATATATCGAGTTAAATACGCAATTTCGAACGCTAGCCAAAAATGATTTCGAAAAGAATTTATTCAAATTGATGAACAATGCGGTGTTTGGCAAAACGATGGAGAATGTGCGCAATCATGTAGATGTAAAGCTTTTGACGAAATGGGAGGGCAGATATGGTGCAGAGGCAATGATTGCGAAGCCAAACTTTCACAGCCGAAGTGTTTTTTCGGAAAACCTTATTGCTGTAGAATTGCGCAATCTCGAGGTGAAATTTGTTGGAACTGAGAATAATTGTTCCAATAATTGAGTGTCATGAGGGATATTCGGGAAAGAAAATGCTCGCTTTAATACACTTCATTACGTTGCTTTGACTTCATATGTCAAGAGTCACAGTTTTACTGTTTATTTATTAATGACTTTCGGTATACAATAAAGCTCTTTGTTAATTTTGAAATACTGATCTCAATGATCTTGCCACCACGACCTCGCAAATCATACTCCCGAGATGAAGAAGAAAGAACGACGGTTATCCTTCCCTCCCACTCTCGTGTGCGCGCTTATTGGGGAGCGTGCTTCTCGTGCTCACCAATAGTCTTGCGACTATTCAAGCTTAAGGCGGATCTGCGATGAACTGCTTCAATACTTCCTTCGTTTGAGTACGATCCGACCTTCGTTACTCCGATGTTCTCCCTCAGCAAACAGAAACGGTCTCGCGGAAGCGCCTTCGTGAAGATATCTGCTTTCTGTTTTTCAGTGCACAGATATTCGACCCTAAGTTCATTCGCCTGTACTTTTTCTCGTACGTAGTGAAACCTCACATCGATGTGTTTCGTTCTTTTGTGGAATTCGGGGTTCTTTACCAAGCGAATGGCACTCTGGTTATCCACAAAAATCGTTGTTGCATCGTTGCACGGGCATTTGACGTCCGACAACAGTTTCCTCAGCCACATCGCTTCTCGTGACGTGATTGATGCTGCCACGTACTCAGCTTCGGTCGTACTGAGTGTTACCAGCTTCTGTCTCTGGCTTGCCCATGTCACTGGCCCACCAGCTAGCTCGCATATATAGCCAGTAGTCGACCTTCGAGTCTCGATATCTCCTGCGTAGTCTGAATCAGAATATCCTTGCAGGACAAAAGGGCTTCCTTCGCCGCAGTACTCGATGCCGTAGTCCAATGTCCCTGATACGTACGCAATGATGCGTTTTACAGCACGCCAGTGCTCGTCGCTATGTTTATTTAGAAACTTGCTGACCGAATTAACAGCGAACGAGATATCCGGACGTGTTACTATCGCCAGGAACATCAGCGAGCCAACTGCTTCTCGATAGGGTACTTTCTCGTTCTCTTCTTCGTCGTCTGGCATCGGACACAATATTGCGTGTGGATCACATGGTACACACATCGCCTTTGCGTCGATCATTCCAAATTTCTTCAGGATCTTTTTGGCATACGTACTTTGATGAAGAAATATCGTTTTTTTCAATCGATCTCGGTCTATTTGCATCCCGACGAACAGGCTTGCATCTCCTAGCGTTATTTTGAACGCTTTCTTCAGCTGATCCAACACTTCTTTAATCACGTCGTTTGACTCCGCTGCAACCAGTCCATCGTCCACGAAAAGAGCCAGATATACCGTGCTCTCACCGACTCGTCCAACGAAAATACACTGATCCGCACTCGTTTCTTGAAATTTAAAGTCCTTCAAGAATGACGTAAATTTCCGGTTCCAGCACCGTGGTGCCTGCTTTAATCCATACAAGGATTTTTCTAGTCGGCAGACTAGATCTCTCGTTGATCCATTCTCGTTGCTCAGTCCGTCCGGCAGTTCCATGAATATTCTCTCCTCTAGCTCCCCATACAGAAATGCCGTCTGCACGTCGAATTGGGCTAGCTCTAGGTCGTTGGCAGCGACAATCGAAAGCAGAACTCGCAGCGAGTCATATCTTACTACCGGCGCAAAAGTCTCATAAAAGTCTCTGCCCCTTTTTTGCATAAAACCTCGCGCGCACAGTCTTGCCTTGAAACGACGAGCTTCTCCATCTGCATTATTGATCACTCGAAAGACCCACTTGGAGTCTATGGTCTTCATTTTCGGTTCTCTCTTCACCAGCGACCACGTGCCATTTTCTTCATGTGCCTTTAGCTCATTCTCGATTGCCGCATTCCACTGCAATGACTCTTTGCTTTGTAGTGCTTCTTCATACGACCCAGGAGTTTCATACTCCACGACATTCACATCGTATCGAGATGGTCGTTTGATGGAGCGTCTATCTCGGAGATTTCGGCCTTCGTTTTCTGGCTGTTGACCCTCGTTCTCTTCTTCGGCCGGGAGAAAAACTTCGTCGTCTTCCTCGATGTCTTCCTCGTTGTCTTCCTCTTCTTCACGAACAGGAACGGCAGCTTCTTCCTTCGAAAATATGATCTCTTCCGTTGAGATCTCATTCTGCGGTAGCATCGTTTTTTCGACAGTCTCACGAAACACAACGTCTCTTGAAACCTTGATTTTTCTCGATTCCGGGTCGAAAACTCGATAATTCGATGAGTTACTGTCGTAGCCGACCAGTATCATTTTCTGTGCTCGTGCATCAAGTTTCGTCACGTGTTGTTTCGGAATATTTACGTACGCCTCCGATCCGAATATGCGCAAATGTCCCAGACTCGGTTTCACACCGATCCAAAGCTCATATGGGGTCGCCCCGTTCTTCGCGCTTGATGATCCAGCTCGATTCATGAGGTACACCGCTGTATTACATGCCTCCGCCCACAGAAATTTCGGGAGCTCTTTTGCCAGCAACATCGTGCTTGCACTTTCGATGAGGGTTCTATTATCTCGTTCGGCCTTGCCGTTTTGCTGCGGCGTGTACGGAGCAGTGAACTCTCGTTGAATCCCTCTTGAATTGATGTAGTCGTCAGTAGTAGGGCTGGAGCGGTTCTAACCCAGGGATCTCAGGGGGGAGCGGGGCGGGGGAGTCGAGCGCGAGGAAGCCGGGGTATGCATGGCGGGGGGGGGGGGATGCTGCATGCGGCAGCCGAGTGCGGGGTTCCGGCGGAGAGGGGCGGGGGGTGGATCCTGCACGCGGCAACCGATTGCGGGGTTGGCTGGCGCGGGAGGGGGAGGGGGGTGTTAGAGAGTGGGGAGGCTAGTTTTTGGTGACGCTGTCTTCCAGGCGATAGCTGGACCCGCGGGTGAGAGGGGGAAGCCGCTGTCGACTCTGTGGGGGAGGGGGCATCATAGAGTTGCGTTTCCTTGAAAACCCATAAAATCTGATAATTTATTATCAACATTATAGATGTAAGCGGAGCATTTTCGTCTAGACTATTCACAGGAGTTTATATATATATATAAAAAACTTATACAAATGTGTGCATGTGTGTGTGTGTGTGTGTGTGTGTGTGTGTGTGTGTGTGTGTGTGTGTGTGTGTGTGTGTCAACATTTCAACCACCTCGTCCGAAAAGTCTCAAATTTTACGGCTCTTTTTTTTCTTACGTCGAGCGCCAGGGACCGTCATACCCTATCGCTTCGCATGTGCAACTCGGGCCTCATCATTCCATAGGTCCACACTTGAAAACCAATAAAATTTTACGACAGCAAGCGACGAAGACAGTGATCCGGGGAAAAAATGCGTTTCCATTTCACCGGGCTTTAGTTTTTCATCTCTGAATGGAAATATATACAGAGAGTGCAACGTCGAACCTTGATGCCGACACTTGAGATCATACAGGTCTGGACAAGTTAGTCCCATGGTTAAGGATTTTTTCTTCGTTAACACCACTCTCCAAGCTATTAGAAGTTTTTTTTTGCTCCGCTATTCAGAGCATATACGATAACGGGGTGTTTGTGTTGAAAAACTATAAACTTTCGGAGATCTATGGATCGGAGACCTTTTTAGGCTTCGACCGTGGACCACTTGAGCGCCGAGAGCCCATACATTTTTTTCTTTTACTACATCCATCTTGACTGAGATGCTCTTTTATTTTTCCCGGCATTCCAATGCGATATTAGAACATTCTCGTGGGTTGGTGATATTTTCCGAGATGATAGGGAAAGACGGAAAATGTCTAGAGGGGAAAACCATGCTTAATGATCTGCTGCGCTCAAAAGTGTTGGCACTTTCAATCGAGCAGTCAGTTAGTGAACATCATCTCTTTTGGGAAGCCTCATTTCATCAAATATGGAGAGCAACGCGGAGAAGTCAGAACAAATCTTGCACGACCAAGCCGCGCTCCTAAGTTCATTCGAAGATTTTGCTGCGTGGGAACAACGGTGCGTTGAGTTTATCGAAGAATTGGAAACGCAAAGCCGCATTAAGCGCCCGCGACTATCAATTGGACTTCAACAGTCATTGATAGCCCAAATAGCGCGGCTGGAAGGGTTGAGGAATTCTGTGCGTAATCATTTTATACACACGGGTGCAGGACACGGTCATCATGGGCTAATCTGGCGAGAGATTGACACATCCTTCAATAGTCGAATATTGACCGGTTCCGTAATCAATCGCAATCACATCGAACCACGGCAATTTCTCAACGATGCCCGCGACCTAGTGCTTTAACATGTGCAAAATACTATCTGCAAACATAACAGTATTAAAGTTAATACAGTGTTTAATGGCGAATTCGCGAGCGGAGACAAACATGCCAATAAAAGTGTCAACACGCGAAACTGTGAACTATTTAACACAAGCGATTTGAATGAGTGGTACCAGCAATGCGTTATGGAGCTATTAACCAAACTCGATGAATTTCAAGAACAAGATAGTGGCTGGGCTTTGCGGAAAATACTTAACCTCACGATAAATGTGAATAAGTATAATCCGATGCGTGCTGGGTGCTCCATATCATTGCCGCGGGAAATAATGATGAAGAGGGCTGTGGTTAACGTCAAATCGAACGATAATGCATGTTTCGCATGGTCAGTTGGCGCTGCTCTACGCCCAGCTGAACGACACAGTGACCGTCCGTCATCTTACCCACATTACTCAAGCATACTGAATCTACAGGGCATTCAATTCCCGGTAACCATACACCAAATATAAAAATTTGAGCTGCAAAACAATTTATCCATCAACGTGTATACCACCACCACGAAAAAGGACATTGTTCCGATACGCGTGACTCAGCAGAAGAAGGAGAAGCACATCAATTTGCTGTACATGCAAGATACTGAGGACGACAATGTGGGGCATTTCGTATGGATCAAGAACTTGTCGAGACTCGTGAGGGCGCAACTGAGCAAGAGGGAGCATAAAAAATATATATGCGATCGGTGTGTAAATTTAGCATTATTAGTACAAAATTATATATCTACTAAAGGAGAAAATTGATAAAAAAAAATCTTGTTTGTTTGGCAGGTGTTTGCATTACTTCGGCTCCGAGGATAAATTGCAGTCGCACGAGGTCGATTGTGGAGCAATAAACGACTGCGCGATCCGACTACCGAATGACACCAACAAGTGGCTCCAATTCACCAACTTTAGCCGGAAAGAGCGACATCCCTTCATTGTGTATGCCGATTTGGAGTGTGTTTTAGCAAAGACTGATGAGAAGAACCAAGCAAAAGATATGTATCAACATCATGAAGTGTTTAGTATAGGATACTACGTGTGTTGTGCGTATGATCAAACACTATCTTCATATCACTCACGTCGCAGTGTCGATTGCGTTTCGTGGTTTGTCGAAGAACTGAAAAAACTAGCATTGCGCATAAAAGAAATTTTCTGCGACAACGTCCCAATGATTTATCTGACATCGAGCGAGTGGGCCAGTTTTTGCAACGCGACCCAATGTCATATATGCAGGAAACCATTCGCGCAAGAATATGTACGCGTTCGAGATCATTGCCATCTGACTGGACGCTATAGAGGCCCTGCCCATTCTAATTGCAATTTAAACTACAAACAGTCATTCTTCATTCCCATAGTTTTTCACAATTTATCCGGTTACGATGCACATTTTATAATCAAGGAAGTAGCCACAGCGTTCGAAGGAATAACCGATGTGCTTCCAATCACAAAGGAGAAATACATCTCCTTCACGAAGCATGTTGAAATTACAGACGATTCAAAACATAAGATCCAATTGCGCTTCATCGATTCATACAAATTCCTCAACACCAGTCTCGACAAATTAGCCTCATTTTTGACCGAGGACAAACTCAAAATTTTACGCATGCAATTCCCAACGCTATCGACGGACAATTTCAATTTGCTGACGCGAAAAGGGGTCTTCCCTTATGAGTATATTGATGACGTGACCAAGCTAGACGACACTTGCCTACCACCACGTGACGCCTTTGATAGTTCCCTGACAGATGCCACAGTATCCGAGAGTGAGTATGCACATGCTGAGAAAATTTGGGAGCGGTTCTCCATTCGAACGCTGGGTGACTATAGGGATTTATACTTGAAGACAGATGTCTTGTTATTAGCTGATATTTTCGAAAACTTTCGAAATACGTGCATTGAGAGCTATGGCCTAGATCCCGCGTATTACTACACATTGCCGGGGTATACCTGGGATGCAATGCTGAAACATTCGAATGTCAAGTTTGAATTACTAACCGACATCGACATGGTTTTATTCGTTGAGCGGGGTATACGCGGTGGTCTCAGTCAATGCTCAAACCGATATGCATACGCTAATAACAAGTACATGGAGTCGTTTGATCCATCGAAAGCATCATCATACTTGATGTATTTTGACGTCAACAATTTGTATGGATGGGCAATGTGTCAACCTTTGCCATACGCAGATTTTCGATGGGTCAACGACGTGTCCAAGTTTGATCCATCTTCCATCGCGCTAGATTCACCGACAGGCTACATCCTTGAAGTCGACTTGGAATATCCACAATCTCTACATGATGCGCACAAAGACCTGCCGTTTTGTCCAATACATGAAAAACCGCCGGGTAAGCAGGGGGAAAAGCTGTAAGCAACCGTCTGTGATAAAAAACGCTATATCATTCACTATCGAAATTTACAGCAGTGCTTACGACATGGACTGTGCCTCACGAAAATCCATAGGGTATTACAATTCACACAATCCCCATGGCTACGTTCATATATCGAGTTAAATACGCAATTTCGAACGCTAGCCAAAAATGATTTTGAAAAGAATTTATTCAAATTGATGAACAATGCGGTGTTTGGCAAAACGATGGAGAATGTGCGCAATCATGTAGATGTAAAGCTTTTGACCAAATGGGAGGGCAGATATGGCGCAGAGGCAATGATTCCGAAGCCAAACTTCCACAGCCGAAGTGTTTTTTCGGAAAACCTTATTGCTGTAGAATTGCGCAATCTCGAGGTGAAATTCAACAAGCCGATATATGTGGGTATGTGCATCCTCGACATATCCAAAACGTGCTTGTATGGATTTCATCACGAGTATATGGTGCCTCTGTATCGGGATAAGTGTAAAATCATGTATACCGATACGGATAGTCTCATATATAACATTGAGAGCGATGATATGTACATGGACATGAAGCGCGACATTGTAAAATTCGATACGAGCGATTATCCGGTGGACAATAGGTATGATATGCCGCTTGTCAACAAGAAGGTACCCGGTCTCATGAAAGACGAATGCAATGGTGCAATTATGACCGAGTTCATTGGACTTCGATCGAAAATGTATGCGACACGTGTTGAGGGTAAGAAGGACACTAAAAAAGTCAAAGGTGTCAAGAGCAGTGTTGTGGCTAGGACAATCACGTTTGACGATTATGCCCGATGCTTGAAGGAAGACATTGAAATGAGCCGTAGTCAAACATGTATTCGATCGAAGTTGCACAAGGTCTACACCATTCGTGAGACGAAAATCGCTCTAAGTCCTCATGATGATAAGCGGTATATCATACCTGGGACCTCTGAGACCCTACCATGGGGGCATTACAGCATACCGTTGTAACAAAGTATCATGCATATAAACTCGATATAAAATTGTGTACATTTTTGTAAATACTTGATGTATAAAACTTGTGAAAATTGCGTATGTTTTTGTAAACAATAACTCGATGTAAAACTTGTTTGTTGTAAATATTTGATTTTGCAAAAATGGACTTTTGTAAGTAAAGGAAACGGCTTTTGTAATCCATGTGTACCCATTATTTCACGCATACACTGTTCGAGAGTAGGGGGAAGAAGGGATTGGAGGGAGAGAAAACGCCTGCTGTGGCGCACCACGTTGACGGGTAGAAAGAGAGTTATAAAAGTCTAAATGTTTTTGGCCTTTTTTATTGACGACTACAAATCAGATTTACTTATCCAACTATTGTGGGCATTGTCGAAACCCAGCCATTTTACAAACATTCGATGAGCGCGCTTCTTTAAAATTTTTTCTATCAGATAGATATCGGGGTACTTGACACGGAGAAGCTCTTGTTCGTAGAAACCACCGGCGATGGGTTCATCTTTATGGTCCTTCAAACGATACGTCACTGGATGCGTTTTCTTCACACGAGATACCGTAAATATTTCCGTTGACCAATTTGGCGTGTAACCCTTTTCGAAAACACTCTTAAATTTGCTGATTCTCACTTTATCGCCAGGGGTGAATTTCGGTGGTGTTTTTATTGGCGGCTGAGTCTTATTGAAAACTTGCCGCAATATTTCCTTCTCATTCTCCGCGTTGACATTTCTCGGTTTCATCTTAATGGTACGGTGTACGGAATCATTATATTCAGCTACTAGATTATCAAGAATATCGATCCACTTATAATTACCACGAAGACTAAATTGCATCCACATCTTATTTTTCAATGTACGATTGAAACGCTCGCAAATGGATGCCTTCAAGTTGCTATATGTTGAATACATGTGAACATTGTACTTTTTCATTAGGGATTTAAAGTGACAATTGTAAAATTCTTTTCCCTCGTCGACGTGCAAGTGCTGTGGTATGCGTCCCTTAACGAGTATCGACTTCATTGCGGCTGCTGCATCTTTACCACTCTTACTCAGCATTGGCACGGCCCAGGCGAATTTTGAGAAAGTATCGATAACGGTGAGGAGGAATTTATGTTTGGTGTTTTGATGTGCGTACGATGACATATCGACGAGATCAGCTTGCCAGGTCTCATCCAAGCCACGGATGTCCACACGTCGACGCGGATAGTTTCGTCGAGCAGGCTTATGTAGCTCCAGCACGAGAGCGCTCTTTTTCTCGTTCATTTTCTAGTCCACTCAGTCGCGCATCCAGTGCAGCAATGGTCCGTGAATTACGAATCACCAAATCTTGTAGATTTTTGACATTGGCCTCGAGTGTCTTTGCAATATCTCTTATCGTAGCTTCAAGTCCATTAACCAGCAGCTGATTACTCTCGTTCATTTCTTTGCGAATGTTCTTAATGATAGTTCGGGATCTTTTGTGTAAAGTATTTAGAGTGATGGCGTCGTCTTGTCCTTCCGGATTAGCGATGTTACACAATCGTTTCTGCCCCACGTCATAATGACCATCTGCGGTGGTTTTAAACCCAATCCCAGGTCGGCCTGGAGGACCTTGCTTACTGAGGAGTACACTCTGACGCAATTGGCGTCCAAACACATCGACACTCATGATGAGAATGCATAAATTTTCCGACGCCGAGTTAATAAATTATTTCAGCTTCACGCAATTCCTCGATAATCGATATAATTTCATTCGCATGGGCCGAATTTCCAGCTGCTTGTGATGCCAGAAGTAGACGAAGACGGTCTACCAGCTCATTGGGATTGTCCCAATATACATAGTCCAATTGAGCGTTTTTTCTAGCCAGCTTATACGTTGGCATACCCTTTCCCACGTGGTGATCGGCTATACTTGCAATATAAGTGTTGAATTTGTGACAGGTATTACGTCGTATGGCCGCACTAGGCTTATAAAATTTTTTGTGAGCATTCGTCGCAATGACAATTTTTTCATAGTTTTTCAAATCGTCTGGTGTGAGAGTTTCGATATTGGGCACTTTTTTAAATAGCAGCTCAGTTAATCCAACAGTTTTCGCATAATTCACATCTCCCACACGAATATGTTGAGAGTCGAAATTTATCGGAGAATCACCAATCATTAATCGGTTGTTTGAGAGATTCCGCACACCATATGATACATCCAGGCTTGCTTTTCTATTTGTTCGTAACAGCAGGAGATATTCGGTGATTAAGTCATCGACATTTTGTGACTCATCATCATCATCATCCTCGTATATCAATTTGAAAGAATCTTGTGTTTCACTCTTGAAGGAATCGTGTGTCTCGTTCTTCAATTCATGTTTCACACTATTTATCGCATCTCCTTCTTTATCGTCGGCTTTTTCATCCTTGATTTCCTCCTTCGCCGGCTCACCGTTTTTGTATGACACCAATTTCTCCAATGGTCTGACTATAGGCTTAAAGACATCTCGCATTCTCTGCTCATCACTCTCTTTGCCAATTTTCATCATTCGATGCTTTCGTCTGATTGCATCGCTCGCCTTGGCAATTTCACGCAATACATTTTATTCTCTCAACAGTTGTTCGCTCTTTATGTTGTCACTGTCGACGCGTGCACAATACTGCCTCTTGAACCACCAGCGACGATTCATTTATCAATGGTGAGAAAATCATCAAAACCTTGTCTATATCGACCCTCGTTCATACTGCTATCTTTGTCGATCGTGATAAATGCATACTTGTCGGAATTCCAGCATTTCATGCACATGTTTTTGAAGCATGTATAAGTCATATCCGTATTAACGTGATCGTTGTACACATGTTTGAGATTCATATCATCCTGCTTGAAAAGCACCACGAAATTTGCATTATCTCTCACGAGATGTTTGGGGATACGGGTGTACGTCTGACAAAGATAAAAACTGTCTACAATCTCATGTCTTCCCATGGAAAAGAATGCTCTAACATTATCCTGCTTTTCGTACGCAATATCATCAAAGATGAATATAGAGTGGGACCGTGCATCACTTGGTGCAATCACTTGTTCATGCTCATTGAATGGATTATATGTAACTCCATGCACAGGTTCAAGTAATTGTTCGAGCAACTTGTACTTTGGTTGCTTCAGCGACTTGGAATACAAATAAATGTTCTCAAATCTCAAGCCATTGGGATGGATGATGAGAGTGAGCAAAGCATTGGTTTTTCCACAATTTGATGGACCGCAAAACACCGCACGTATCCTATCCGGCAATAACTGTCCGTGACGCTTTTGTCTTTTCTCCCGGCCATCTTCGACAAATTCATCGAAATTTATCACGGGAAGGCTACCTCCGTGAGTTTGCTTCTTGGATGCCATCTCGCACAGGACTAACGGGAAAATCATATAAATAGCATTTTTATAGGGATTCGCCGTCAGTCGAGTATTGTCTTTAGACATGATCGTTCATGGCGGTAAAGGTGTCGTCAATCGCCTAATCAACAATCTACCCGTTGAATTGCATCTGCCTGGTTATCAATATTGCGGACCAGGCACAAAGTTGGCCAAGCGTCTTGCTCGTGGTGATCCGGGCATTAATCCATTGGATGCAGCTTGCAAACAACACGATATTGCATATTCGAAAAATCCGGATAATCTTGAAGCGAGACATTTGGCGGATAAAGTGTTGGCTGAACAGGCTTGGCAACGACTTAGTGCGCGAGACGCTAGTATCGGTGAAAAAGCCAGTGCTTGGGGCGTGGCAAATATTATGAAGACAAAGAGAAAATTTGGTATGGGGATAAAGGCCCGCAAGGGTGGCGTTTGTTTGAAAAAAATAATTGGCGCTGCGAAGAAGACAATGATTCAAAGTGATGATCCACATAAGATTATTAAATCAGCTCTAAAGGGTGCTCGTGCAGCTGTAAAGATGCAAGGTGGTAAAGTACGCACACCTCGAGTTCTACCTGTACCCCATAAAATTGGTGGTTTATTACCGTTGCTCGTGCCTATTTTTGCGGGTCTTAGCGCTGCGGGTGCTTAGTCAGGTGGTGCGGCGAGCATAGCTAAAGCGGTAAATGCTGCTCAAGCAGCTAAACGTGAATTGGATGAAAGTAAGCGCCATAATCGAACAATTGAAGCGATCGCATTGGGTAAGGGCTTACATCTGAAACCATATAAGCAGGGATTGGGTCTTCATATTAAGCCAAAAAACTAGAAGTTACGCTACCTCACCGACCTCTCACCGACATCGATCTTCTCAAATATGCGAAAATCCTAAAAATTCCACATTTTCGTGGAGTTTACATGCGCGATACATTGCCAGCGAGCGGGCCCCTCAAATGTGAAGCAGCAATCGTAAATTTGGATGAAAATGTTGGTCCTGGAACACACTGGGTCGCTTACAAAAAGACTGGATGGAAAGTCCTGTACTTTGATAGTTTCGGCAACCTTCCACCACCATCCGAACTCATGAGATATTTTCGTGTTGGTAGCGTAAATTATAATTATACTGGATATCAGGAGTATGATACGATTGAATGTGGACATTTGTGTCTCAAATTTCTTTGTCGGCAATTACAGCACAAAGACAAATATACACTATATATAGGGGGGCAATGACGTGGAGAATTCAGTTGTTAATTTACCAGCATCGTGGATGAAAGTTTAACATTGACCATCTCTGGCTCATCATCCATACTCGAGGTGCAATACTTTCCCCCCATCGAACTCTCGCCACACAAAAATTATACTCTCGGTCTCGTGGAATTGTTGACTTTCAACTCTATTCCCAATATCGACGATGGTCACGATAAACTCTACGTGGGAGAAGAGGTGTTGACGATACCTACGGGTAGTTATGAAATAGAGGATATCGAGACGTTTGTACAAGCAGAGCTCTCGCGTAAAAACATCAGCATCAGCATTAAACCCAATAATAATACGCTACGCAGTGAGATCGAGTGTGATCATGATGTAAATTTTGAGCCGACAGATTCTATTGGACATCTACTAGGCTTCACCGCACGCACATTGGAAGCCAATAAAAGACATGAATCTGACCTTCCTGTAGCCATTCTCAAAGTGAATGCCCTACGCGTTGAGTGCAACATTACCGCTGGTGCCTATATTAACGGACAAAAAGTACACACAATTCATGAATTCTTTCCATCTGTGCCACCGGGCTATAAGATCATTGAAGTTCCCTCACATGTAATTTATCTGCCGATCACAAGTCGAACGATTGATACGATACAGCTTCGCATAGTGGATCAAGACGGTGATTTGGTAAATTTCCGCAGTGAAGTAATCACCATACGCCTGCATATAAAGTCGTGATGGGTATAGTCTTCAATAGATCTTCCAATAACAATAAACAACCATGGATAAAAACGATCAGTCGTCGGCCAGCGCCCAAAGTGCTAACACCTCAAAACGTGCTACTCTTGAAGAGTTTGGGTCTCAAAGTGCGTGGCGAAAGCGTGTAAAAAATTATTTAGTCTGTGCTCTGTGCATCTGCTGCGTGAAATGGAAGAAGAAATCGTAGACATTCAGACACCCGTGGTCTTTGATGAATCCATCATCCATTGCGAGATTCACGCTCATCAGCCATATGCATCTTCAACCTTCAATAACAGCGATGAAATCCGTATTGCCATCCAACATCAAGACCTCTCCATCCTGCCAAGCAAGAGTTCCCTACACATATGTGGGAAATTATCCAAGCGTGATGGGATGCCAACCGCTGCTACAAGTCTCGTCAACAATGCCATTTGTCATTTGTTTGAGGAAGTGCGATATGAATTGAATGCCATAGAAATTGATCGTAATAAGAATGTTGGCATTACGAGTGTAATTAAGGGATATTCGTCTCTCTCACCGGCCAAAAGTTCTATGCTCGAGAACACTGGATGGCTCGATGTCGAAGAGACCAAGCAGATTGTAGATGTATCGGGAAACTTTGATGTGTGTATACCGCTCAGCATGCTCCTCGGCTTTGCCGAAGATTATCGTAAAATTGTCGTAAATGCCAAGCACGAGTTGATTCTCACGAGATCAAAGACCGATGATAATGCCATTGTACAAACGGCCGCCGAAGACTACAAACTCGTATTGCATAAAATAGAATGGCTCGTACCGTATGTAACAGTCTCGGATCAGCGAAAAATTCAGCTGTTAAAGTTTCTCGCCAAAGATGCACCAATCTCCATGAGTTTCCGAACATGGGAACTGTATGAATATCCATTGCTGCCTGCCACCTCTAAGCACGTGTGGTCTGTGAAAACTTCGAATCAACTGGAGAAGCCACGTTATGTCATACTCGCCATGCAGACGGGACGGAAAAATAAGAAACAACAAAATGCCAGCCACTTTGATCATTGTAACCTGAGCGATGTCAAACTTTACCTCAACTCACAATGCTATCCATATGGAAATTTGAATTTGAACATTGACCAAAATCAATATGCTCTACTCTACGAGATGTACGCAAACTTTCAACCGACCTATTACAACAAAGAGGCTGAACCATGGCTGAGCAGGATTGAATTTTTAGAAAAAGCCCCCCTCGTTGTCATTGACTGCTCAAAACAAAACGATTCTCTCAAGTCCGGCCCTGTTGACGTGCGTCTTGAGTTCGAATTGAAAAATAATATTCCGCCACAAACTTCAGCTTACTGCATGATCCTTCATGATCGCATTGTCGAGTACAATCCAATCAGCGGTGGGGTTAAAAAATTGGTATAAAATCATGCTGATGATTCGCACCCGCATCAGTCAACATGGAGCTTATCGTCGATGTACAGGGCTTCAAGAGACCCACGAACAAATTTGTCCTGAAGGAGATGTCCATCATCAAACTCCACGACAAGGATGCTGAACCGCTGACTCTCACCTTCGACGCACCATTTGCATGGGACTCTCTACCGGCCAAGTACAAAATGACAAACAAGTGGTTGGAACGCAATTTCCATGGAATACGATGGGAACACAGCGGCATACCGTACGAGGCAGCTAGAACGACAATTCGAGAAATCTTGCAAGGAGCTCCTACCATCTATGCCAAGGGATTCGAGAAGTGCTCATGGCTATCGAGATTCGCGGATTCAGCAACAAAAGTCATCGATCTGGAGACTCTGGACTGTCCATCGCTGCAGAAGTTGCCGAAAATCACGAAATCCAAATGCCCGCATCATTCCTCCAACATGAAATACAATTGCGCCCATGCAA
The DNA here is from genome assembly GCA_951751655.1 of Ophion costatus. Lineage (NCBI taxonomy): Eukaryota > Metazoa > Arthropoda > Insecta > Hymenoptera > Ichneumonidae > Ophion > Ophion costatus. The sequence continues at coordinate 11,227,719 of OX632361.1, read as the reverse complement.
ATGTAAAATCACTGAAAAGCTGGTTGAGTGTATACGAAGCGTTGTGTGAGCGAGGGTTTTTTTTAAATGAATAAAAACATTTTGAACAAATATCGTTCTCTCCATTTATTTCCTATATCTATGGCGAATACAGTTTGACATTATTTTTTCTTTTTTTTTTTTTTTTTTTTACATTATATTCGATGAAAAAGTTTTTTTTTTTGTACATTTTTACATAGCACTAAGCGTTGAAAACTCTATCATGATGACTGTGATGCAAACAGTCTTTGCACTCTACGATGGTGACGATGCCAGCTGCCGCTGAACTCGTTGTTTCCACCGGGCCTTCACGAGCGTTCTTTTCCACCATACTCAGACTCGAGCGTCGAAAACTCTACGATGATGATGATGATGACTGTGGTGCAAACAGTCCTTGCACTCTACGATGGTGATGATGCTGGCTGCTGTTGAACTCGTTGTTTCCGCCGGGCCTTCACGAGCATTTTTTTCCACCATACTCAGACTCGACGGAACTCGACGCTGTTGTATTTTCCACCAATGTACTTCATGTAGAGTTGATCATTGCGCGCCAGTTGCAGCATACTCTCGAACATTTTCACATCTTGATCGAAGGCCTTTACCAGCCGCGCTGGCAAGAAGACGGCAAACTCATTTGCAACGTCCACGATGTAGCGTTTTCCAAACTTGGTCTGTACAGCTCTCATGTCCGTGATTTGATGATCCGCATGGACGTGGAGTTCTGACAGCTTCTTCGTTGGGAGGAATTCCGCCATCAGGCTGACTTTGTTGATATTTGAGAGATCCATTTTCACTCTTTTTCAAAGTTCTTTTCGGAGAAGTTGATGGTGCGGTGGAATAGTGCAGTCTGAGCTTGGTCCATGAAATCATAAGCTCCCTCGTAGCCCCTCCACTCAGATTTTAAAAACTTCTCCCCACTTATCCAATCATAGGCGCGTTTAACAGGTTCAAACACGTTCGAAGAACCCCGCACGTAGAGCATTTCCCCCCTCGCAACACTTTCCACAGCCCCGACGTTGGGGTGGGGGACCATCAATGTGATCCTTCATCTGTGGCGTATTATAATGCTCCATGCATGGAAGATACGATATCACTTCACTATCATTCCGATGATGCTCCGGCAAACGATCCCACAGTAAACCAATAAAGTTACCCCAATACTTTAGGAGCAAGACCTTTGGAACTTGTTCGAGCTCGTTTTTGGTCAAGTCCAGGGGGTGCTTGGCCGGATGCACTGCGTACATACTCGCACATCTGAACATCTTGACGTAATGTTGTGGAATGAAACCTCGACGGGTTGAAACTTATTTTGGAATAACGCCGCAGCTGCATGCAATAAATAAAGCATTTTATGGGCTTTGAAGGGCCACCCTTCATATGGGAACTATCGTTATCTCACTCCCGAGAATTTTCCTACAGCGGCTTCCCCCTCTCGCCCGCGGGTCCAGCTATCGCCTGGAAGACAGCGTCACCAAAAACTAGCCTCCCCACTCTCTAACACCCCCCTCCCCCTCCCCCGCCGCCACAACCCCGCAATCGGCTGCCGCGTGCAGGATCCACCCCCCCCCCCCGCCATGCATACCGTGGCTTCCCCGCGCTCGACCCCCCCCCCATGCATACCCCGGCTTCCCCGCGCTCGACTCCCCCGCCCCGCTCCCCCCTGAGATCCCTGGGTTAGAACCGCTCCAGCCCTACTACTGTCGTCCATCGTACGATTTCGAAACTCCAATCCATTGTCCGATCGAAGGACTCGCATTGCTGTGCCGAATTTATTTTCGACGAGTTTATCAAAGTTTTTAAATTTCTCGAACACGTCGCTTTTGTGTTTGAGAAAGTAGATATAACGAAAACTCGTTGCGTCGTCTTTGAACGTCACCAGGTACCGGGCGCCACCAAGTGATTCCTGCGACATCGGACCACATACATCCGTATGTATAACTTCGCCTGGGACTGTCTGCGCGCACACGTATTTTTCGAAATTCCTGACGGTGGGACTTTCCTTCTTGGCACGATTCGCAAAAGCCTTCACAGTTTTTCTTTGGAAGCTTGATCCCTTCGACCAGCTTCTTGTCGACCATCTGTCGCATCGCACGACCATTCACGTGGCCAAGCCTCTCGTGCCATACTTGAAAGTCATTACTCACAATGTTTGCTTCTTCATTAATTTTCGCGCACTTTGTTTTGAATAACATTCTATAAATTTGATTGTCTTGCTTCACGCCATTTCCGACAATCGTTCCACTGTTGTAGAATTGTACATAACGCCCGTAAAAGAAAACACCGATTCCCTTCCCCGTGCACACGCCCACCGAGAATAAATTTCTCGTCATATCGGGAACATAAAGTACTTTTTCGATACGCGACACTTTCCATTTCCCGTATACGAATTTCTCGATTTCGACATTTCCCTCACCAATCACATCACATCCTTTATCGTCGCCAAGACACACTTTTCCCCCTTTTGGTAAATCACGATAGTCACTCAACCATTCGCGTCGAAAAGTCATGTGCCTGGATGCTCCACTGTCGGTCAGCCAACACTCTCGTTTGTCAGCTCGCAGCGCCGGAGATGTCACTTCAGTCGGTAACTCGATTTTTCCGACTGTCGGTAACTCGGTTTTTTCCTTCACATCGTATTGCACCACAAACGCACAATCATCCAATTCACTCGCGTCACATTCGCGCTCTTTCTTTCTGTTCTTACAATTCCGCGCGAAGTGCCCGATTCCCTGACACCGGTAACAGCGCACTTTTTCATTTTTCTTCCAACCACTTGAACTTTTTGTTGCCGCGAACGCCCCCGGAGTTTCATCATTCACTGACAATCGCGCTTCTTCACGTAGCAATCTTTCCTGCAAATTCTCAAGATTTTGCATGTCTTGAGGCACGTTGTCCCATGCCGTTTGAAAATTTCCGTACTTTGGAGACAAGCTTCCGAGTATTTTTGCCATTATCGTTATATCCGACACAGGCTCTCCAACGTCGATCAACTGCGCAGCCATGTTTTGAATTTTCGCCACATGTTCCATTACAGAGTCGTTTGGCGCCATACGATAATCGTACAATCGCGTCGATAATAATAATTTGTTCGACGCAGACTTTTGTTCGTGCACCCTCGATAATCTCTGCCACATTTCGCATGCCGTCACGCACGTGAGCAATGGTCGCAGTTGCTCCGGCTCCAACGTGGTCGACAACAAGAACATTGCTTTCGCGTTGTCTGCCAACCACGTTTGCTTTGGCTCGCCCTCCTCAGCCGGCATCGTTTTCGTCCCGTCGACTATCTCGTAGATTCGATGCGCCAAAAATAATGTCCTCATTTGAAACTTCCAGCCCTGATAATCATTTCCGTTAAATTTAGTTACACTCCGAGTACTGATCGCCTCTGCCATCTCGGATTATTGTTCACTCGCGACCGCGCGTCAATTTCGCCGGAAAGACCGTGCCAATATGGCCGCCGCCTATCTCACCTCGTGTTTCACGCACCACGCTTCTCGCGCACTCGAGACTTCTCGCCTCACGCGTTAACCTCCACGAGAACCCTTCAACGAACACCTCAGGACACTCACACAGTCAACGTGACTGGGCCCATAACCTGTTGGAATTGAGAATAATTGTTCCAATAATTGAGTGTCATGAGAGATATTCGGGAAAGAAAATGCTCGCTTTAATACACTTCATTACGTTGCTTTGACTTCATATGTCAAGAGTCACAGTTTTACTGTTTATTTATTAATGACTTTCGGTATACAATAAAGCTCTTTGTTAATTTTGAAATACTGATCTCAATGATCTTGCCACCACGACCTCGCAAATCATACTCCCGAGATGAAGAAGAAAGAACGACGGTTATCCTTCCCTCCCACTCTCGTGTGCGCGCTTATTGGGGAGCGTGCTTCTCGTGCTCACCAATAGTCTTGCAACTATTCAAGCTTAAGGCGGATCTGCGATGAACTGCTTCAATAAAATTCAACAAGCCGATATATGTGGGTATGTGCATACTCGACATATCCAAAACGTGCTTGTATGGATTTCATCACGAGTATATGGTGCCTCTGTATCGGGATAAGTGTAAAATCATGTATACCGATACGGATAGTCTCATATATAACATTGAGAGCGATGATATGTACATGGACATGAAGCGCGACATTGTAAAATTCGATACGAGCGATTATCCGGTGGACAATAGGTATGATATGCCGCTTATCAACAAGAAGGTACCCGGTCTCATGAAAGACGAATGCAATGGTGCAATTATGACCGAGTTCATCGGACTTCGATCGAAAATGTATGCGACACGTGTTGAGGGTAAGAAGGACACTAAAAAAGTCAAAGGTGTCAAGAGCAATGTTGTGGCTAGGACAATCACGTTTGACGATTATGCCCTATGCTTGAAGGAAGACATTGAAATGAGCCGTAGTCAAACATGTATTCGATCGAAGTTGCACAAGGTCTACACCATTCGTGAGACGAAAATCGCTCTAAGTCCTCATGATGATAAGCGGTATATCATACCTGGGACCTCTGAGACCCTACCATGGGGGCATTACAGCATACCGTTGTAACAAACTATCATGCATATAAACTCGATGTAAAATTGTGTACATTTTTGTAAATACTTGATGTATAAAACTTGTGAAAATTGTGTATGTTTTTGTAAACATTAACTCGATGTAAAACTTGTTTGTTGTAAATATTTGATTTTGTAAAAATGGACTTTTGTAAGTAAAGGAAGCGGCTTTTGTAATCCATGTGTACCCATTATTTCCCGCATACACTGTTCGAGAGTAGGAGGAAGAAGGGATTGGAGGGAGAGAAAACGCCTGCTGTGGCGCACCACGTTGACGGGTAGAAAGAGAGTCATAAAAGTCTAAATGTTTTTGGCCCTTTTTTTTTTTTATTGACGACTACAAATCAGATTTACTTATCCAACTATTGTGGGCATTGTCGAAACCCAGCCATTTTACAAACATTCGATGACCGCGCTTCTTTAAAATTTTTTCTATCAGATAGATATCGGGGTACTTGACACGGAGAAGCTCTTGTTCGTAGAAACCACCGGCGATGGGTTCATCTTTATGGTCCTTCAAACGATACGTCACTGGATGCGTTTTCTTCACACGAGATACCGTAAATATTTCCGTTGTCCAATTTGGCGTGTAACCCTTTTCGAAAACACTCTTAAATTTGCTGATTCTCACTTTATCGCCAGGGGTGAATTTCGGTGGTGTTTTTATTGGCGGCTGAGTCTTATTGAAAACTTGCCGCAATATTTCCTTCTCATTCTCCGCGTTGACATTTCTCGGTTTCATCTTAATGGTACGGTGTACGGAATCATTATATTCAGCTACTAGATTATCAAGAATATCGATCCACTTATAATTACCACGAAGACTAAATTGCATCCACATCTCATTTTTCAATGTACGATTGAAACGCTCGCAAATAGATGCCTTCAAGTTGCTATATGTTGAATACATGTGAATATTGTACTTTTTCATTAGGGATTTAAAGTGACAATTGTAAAATTCTTTTCCCGCGTCGACGTGCAAGTGCTGTGGCATGCGTCCCTTAACGAGTATCGACTTCATTGCGGCTGCTGCATCTTTACCACTCTTACTCAGCATTGGTGCGGCCCAGGCGAATTTTGAGAAAGTATCGATGACGGTGAGGAGGAATTTATGTTTGGTGTTTTGATGTGCGTACGATGACATATCGACGAGATCAGCTTGCCAGGTCTCATCCAAGCCACGGATGTCCACATGTCGACGCGGATAGTTTCGTCGAGCAGGCTTATGTAGCTCCAGCACGAGAGTGCTCTTTTTCTCGTTCATTTTCTAGTCCACTCAGTCGCGCATCCAGTGCAGCAATGGTCCGTGAATTACGAATCACCAAATCTTGTAGATTTTTGACATTGGCCTCGAGTGTCTTTGCAATATCTCTTATCGTAGATTCAAGTCCATTAACCAGCAGCTGATTACTCTCGTTCATTTCTTTGCGAATGTTCTTAATAATAGTTCGGGCTCTTTTGTGTAAAGTATTTAGAGTGATGGCATCGTCTTGTCCTTCCGGATTAGCGATGTTACACAATCGTTTCTGCCCCACGTCATAATGACCATCTGCGGTGGTTTTAAACCCAATCCCAGGTCGGCCTGGAGGACCTTGCTTACTGAGGAGTACACTCTGACGCAATTGGCGTCCAAACACATCGACACTCATGATGAGAATGCATAAATTTTCCGACGCCGAGTTAATAAATTATTTCAGCTTCACGCAATTCCTCGATAATCGATATAATTTCATTCGCATGGGCCGAATTTCCGGCTGCTTGTGATGCCAGAAGTAGACGAAGACGGTCTACCAGCTCATTGGGATTGTCCCAATATACATAGTCCAATTGAGCGTTTTTTCTAGCCAGCTTATACGTTGGCATACCCTTTCCCACGTGGTGATCGGCTATATTTGCAATATAAGTGTTGAATTTGTGACAGGTATTACGTCGTATAGCCGCACTAGGTTTATAAAATTTTTTGTGAGCATTCGTCGCAATGACAATTTTTTCATAGTTTTTCAAATCGTCTGGTGTGAGAGTTTCGATATTGGGCACTTTTTTAAACAGCAGCTCAGTTAATCCAACAGTTTTCGCATAATTCACATCTCCCACACGAATATGTTGAGAGTCGAAATTTATCGGAGAATCACCAATCATTAATCGGTTGTTTGAGAGATTCCGCACACCATATGATACATCCAGGCTTGCTTTTCTATTTGTTCGTAACAGCAGGAGATATTCGGTGATTAAGTCATCGACATTTTGTGACTCATCATCATCATCATCCTCGTATATCAATTTGAAAGAATCTTGTGTTTCACTCTTGAAGGAATCGTGTGTCTCGTTCTTCAATTCATGTTTCACACTATTTATCGCATCTCCTTCTTTATCGTCGGCTTTTTCATCCTTGATTTCCTCCTTCGCCGGCTCACCGTTTTTGTATGACACCAATTTCTCCAATGGTCTGACTATAGGCTTAAAGACATCTCGCATTCTCTGCTCATCACTCTCTTTGCCAATTTTCATCATTCGATGCTTTCGTCTGATTGCATCGCTCGCCTTGGCAATTTCACGCAATACATTTTTTTCTCTCAACAGTTGTTCGCTCTTCATGTTATCACTGTCGACGCGTGCACAATACTGCCTCTTGAACCACCAGCGACGATTCATTTATCAATGGTGAGAAAATCATCAAAACCTTGTCTATATCGACCCTCGTTCATATTGCTATCTTTGTCGATCGTGATAAATGCATACTTGTCGGAATTCCAGCATTTCATGCACATGTTTTTGAAGCATGTATAAGTCATATCCGTATTAACGTGATCGTTGTACACATGTTTGAGATTCATATCATCCTGCTTGAAAAGCACCACGAAATTTGCATTATCTCTCACGAGATGTTTGGGGATACGGGTGTACGTCTGACAAAGATAAAAACTGTCTACAATCTCGTGTCTTCCCATGGAAAAGAATGCTCTTACATTATCCTGCTTTTCGCACGCAATATCATCAAAGATGAATATAGAGTGGGGACATGCATCACTTGGTGCAATCACTTGTTCATGCTCATTGAATGGATTATATGTAACTCCTCGCACAGGTTCAAGTAATTGTTCGAGCAACTTGTACTTTGGTTGCTTCAGCGAATTGGAATACAAATAAATGTTCTCAAATCTCAAGCCATTGGGATGGATGATGAGAGTGAGCAAAGCATTGGTTTTTCCACAATTTGATGGACCACAAAACACCGCACGTATGCTATCCGGCAATAACTGTCCATGACGCTTTTGTCTTTTCTCCCGGCCATCTTCGACAAATTCATCGAAATTTATCACGGGAAGGCTACCTCCGTGAGTTTGCTTCTTGGATGCCATCTCGCACAGGACTAACGGAAAAATCATATAAATAGCATTTTTATACGGATTCGCCGTCAGTCGAGTATTGTCTTTAGACATGATCGTTCATAGCGGTAAAGGTGTCGTCAATCGCCTAATCAACAATCTACCCATTGAATTGCATCTGCCTGGTTATCAATATTGCGGACCAGGCACAAAGTTGGCCAAGCGTCGTGCTCGTGGTGATCCGGGCATTAATCCATTGGATGCAGCTTGCAAACAACACGATATTGCATATTCGAAAAATCCGGATAATCTTGAAGCGAGACATTTGGCGGATAAAGTGTTGGCTGAACAGGCTTGGCAACGAGTTAGTGCACGAGACGCTAGTATGAAAAGTCAGTGAAAAAGCCAGTGCTTGGGGCGTGGCAAATATTATGAAGACAAAGAGAAAATTTGGTATGGGGATAAAGGCCCGCAAGGGTGGCGTTTGTTTGAAAAAAATAATTGGCGCTGCGAAGAAGACAATGATTCAAAGTGATGATCCACATAAGATTATTAAATCAGCTCTAAAGGGTGCTCGTGCAGCTGTAAAGATGAAAGGTGGTAAAGTACGCACACCTCGAGTTCTACCTGTACCCCATAAAATTGGTGGTTTATTACCGTTCCTCGTGCCGATTTTTGCGGGTCTTAGCGCTGCGGGTGCTTTGTCAGGTGGTGCGGCGAGCATAGCTAAAGCGCTAAATGCTGCTCAAGCAGCTAAACGTGAATTGGGTAAAAGTAAGCGCCATAATCGAACAATTGAAGCGATCGCATTGGGTAAGGGCTTACATCTGAAACCATATAAGCAGGGATTGGGTCTTCATATTAAGCCAAAAAACTAGAAGTTACGCTACCTCACCGACCTCTCACCGACATCGATCTTCTCAAATATGCGAAAATCCTAAAAATTCCACATTTTCGTGGAGTTTACATGCGCGATACATTGCCAGCGAGCGGGCCCCTCAAATGTGAAGCAGCAATTGTCAATTTGGATGAAAATGTTGGTCCTGGAACACACTGGGTCGCTTACAAAAAGACTGGATGGAAAGTCATGTACTTTGATAGTTTCGGCAACCTTCCACCACCATCCGAACTCATGAGATATTTTCGTGTTGGGAGCGTAAATTATAATTATACTGGATATCAGGAGTATGATACGATTGAATGTGGACATTTGTGTCTCAAATTTCTTTGTCGACAATTACAGCACAAAGACAAATATACACTATATATAGGGGGGGAAATGACGTGGAGAATTCAGTTGTTAATTTACCAGCATCATGGATGAAAGTTTAACATTGACCATATCTGGCTCATCATCCATACTCGAGGTGCAATACTTTCCCCCCATCGAACTCTCGCCGCAGAAAAATTATACTCTCGGTCTCGTGGAATTGTTGACTTTCAACTCTATTCCCAATATCGACGATGGTCACGATAAACTCTACGTGGGAGAAGAGGTGTTGACGATACCTACGGGTAGTTATGAAATAGAGGATATCGAGACGTTTGTACAAGCAGAGCTCTCGCGTAAAAACATCAGCATCAGCATCAAACCCAATAATAATACGCTACGCAGTGAGATCGAGTGTGATCATGATGTAAATTTTGAGCCGACAGATTCTATTGGACATCTACTAGGCTTCACCGCCCGCAAATTGGAAGCCAATAAAAGACATGAATCTGACCTTCCTGTAGCCATTCTCAAAGTGAATGCCCTACGCGTTGAGTGCAACAATACCGCTGGTGCCTATATTAACGGACAAAAAGTACACACAATTCATGAATTCTTTCCATCTGTGCCACCGGGCTATAAGATCATTGAAGTTCCCTCACATGTAATTTATCTGCCGATCACAAGTCGAACGATTGATACGATACAGCTTCGCATAGTGGATCAGGACGGTGATTTGGTAAATTTCCGCGGTGAAGTAATCACCATACGCCTGCATTTAAAGTCGTGATGGGTATAGTTTTCAATAGATCTTCCAATAACAATAAACAACCATGGATAAAAACGATCAGTCGTTTGCCAGCGCCGAAAGTGCGAACACCTCAAAACGTGCTACTCTTGAAGAGTTTGGGTCTGAAAGTGCGTGGCGAAAGCGTGTAAAAAATTATTTAGTCTGTGCTCTGTGCATCTGCTGCGTGAAATGGAAGAAGAAATCGTAGACATTCAGACACCTGTGGTCTTTGATGAATCCATCATCCATTGCGAGATTCACGCTCATCAGCCATATGCATCTTCAACCTTCAATAACAGCGATGAAATCCGTATTGCCATCCAACATCGAGACCTCTCCATCCTGCCAAGCAAGAGTTCCCTACACATATGTGGGAAATTATCCAAGCGTGATGGGATGCCAACCGCTGCTACAAGTCTCGTCAACAATGCCATTTGTCATTTGTTTGAGGAAGTGCGATATGAATTGAATGCCATAGAAATCGATCGTAATAAGAATGTTGGCATTACGAGTGTAATTAAGGGATATTCGTCTCTCTCACCGGCCAAAAGTTCTATGCTCGAGAACACTGGATGGCTCGATGTCGAAGAGACCAAGCAGATTGTAGATGTATCGGGAAACTTTGATGTGTGTATACCGCCCAGCACGCTCCTCGGCTTTGCCGAAGATTATCGTAAAATTGTCGTAAATGCCAAGCACGAGTTGATTCTCACGAGATCAAAGACCGATGATAATGCCATTGTACAAACGGCCGCCGAAGACTACAAACTCGTATTGCATAAAATAGAATGGCTCGTACCGTATGTAACAGTCTCGGATCAGCGAAAAATTCAGCTGTTAAAGTTTCTCGCCAAAGATGCACCAATCTCCATGAGTTTCCGAACATGGGAACTGTATGAATATCCATTGCTGCCTGCCACCTCTAAGCACGTGTGGTCTGTGAAAACTTCGAATCACCTGGAGAAGCCACGTTATGTCATACTCGCGATGCAGACGGGACGGAAAAATAAGAAACAACAAAATGCCAGCCACTTTCATCATTGTAACCTGAGCGATGTCAAACTTTACCTCAACTCACAATGCTATCCATATGGAAATATGAATTTGAACATTGACCAAAATCAATATGCTCTACTCTACGAGATGTACGCAAACTTTCAACCGACCTATTACAACAAAGAGGCTGAACCATGGCTGAGCAGGATTGAATTTTTAGAAAAAGCCCCCCTCGTTGTCATTGACTGCTCAAAACAAAACGATTCTCTCAAGTCCGGCCCTGTTGACGTGCGTCTTGAGTTCGAATTGAAAAATAATATTCCGCCACAAACTTCAGCTTACTGCATGATCCTCCATGATCGCATTGTCGAGTACAATCCAATCAGCGGTGGGGTTAAAAAATTGGTATAAAATCATGCTGATGATTCGCACCCGCATCAGTCAACATGGAGCTTATCGTCGATGTACAGGGCTTCAAGAGACCCACGAACAAATTAGTCCTGAAGGAGATGTCCATCATCAAACTCCACGACAAGGATGCTGAACCGCTGACGCTCACCTTCGACGCACCATTTGTATGGGACTCTCTACCGGCCAGGTACAAAATGACAAACAAGTGGTTGGAACGCAATTTCCATGGAATACGATGGGAACACAGCGGCATACCGTACGAGGCAGCTAGAACGACAATTCGAGGAATCTTGCAAGGAGCTCCTACCATCTATGCCAAGGGATTCGAGAAGTGCTCATGGCTATCGAGATTCACGGATTCAGCAACAAAAGTCATCGATCTGGAGACTCTGGACTGTCCATCGCTGCAGAAGTTGCCGAAAATCACGAAATCCAAATGCCCGCATCATTCCTCCAACACGAAATACAATTGCGCCCATGCAAATGTAAAATCACTGAAAAGCTGGTTGAGTGTATACGAAGCGTTGTGTGAGCGAGGGTTTTTTTTTTAATGAATAAAAACATTTTGAACAAATATCGTTCCCTCCATTTATTTCCTATGTCTACGGTGAATACAGTTTGACATTTTTCTTTTTTTTTTTACATTATATTCGATGAAAAAGTTTTTTTTGTACATTTTTACATAGCACTAAGCGTTGAAAACTCTACCATGATGACTGTGATGCAAACAGTCTTTGCACTCTACGATGGTGACGATGCCAGCTGCCGCTGAACTCGTTGTTTCCACCGGGCCTTCACAAGCGTTCGTTTCCACCATACTCAGACTCGAGCGTCGAAAACTCTACGATGATGATGATGACTGCGATGCAAACAGTCCTTGCACTCTACGATGGTGATGATGCTGGCTGCTGTTGAACTCGTTGTTTCCGCCGGGCCTTCACGAGCATTCTTTTCCACCATACTCAGACTCGACCGAACTCGACGCTGTTGTATTTTCCACCAATGTACTTCATGTAGAGTTGACCATTGCGCACCAGTTGCAGCATACTCTCGAACATTTTCACATCTTGATCGAAGGCCTTTACCAGCCGCGCTGGCAAGAAGACGGCAAACTCATTTGCAACGTCCACGATGTAGCGTTTTCCGAACTTGGTCTGTACAGCTCTCATGTCCGTAATTTGATGATCCGCATGGACGTGGAGTTCTGACAGCTTCTTCGTTGGGAGGAATTCCGCCATCAGGCTGACTTTGTTGATATTTGAGAAATCCATTTTCACTCTTTTTCAAAGTTCTTTTCGGAGAAGTTGATGGTTCGGTGGAATAGTGCAGTCTGAGCTTGGTCCTTGAAATCATACGTTCCCTCGTAGCCCCTCCACTCAGATTTTAAAAACTTCTCCCCACTTATCCAATCATAGGCGCGTTTAACAGGTTCAAACACGTTCGAAGAACCCCGCACGTAGAGCATTTCCCCCCTCGCAACACTTTTCACAGTCCCGACGTTGGGGCGGGGGACCATCAATGTGATCCTTCATCTGTGGCGTATTATAATGCTCCATGCATGGAAGATACGATATCACTTCACTATCGTTCCGATGATACTCCGGCAAACGATCCCACAGGAAACCAATAAAGTTACCCCAATACTTTAGGAGCAAGACCTTTGGAACTTGTTCGAGCTCGTTTTTGGTCAAGTCCAGGGGGTGCTTGGCCGGATGCACTGCGTACATACTCGCACATCTGAACATCTTGACGTAATGTTGTGGAATGAAACCTCGACGGGTTGAAACTTGTTTTGGAATATCGCTGCAGCTGCATGCAATAAATAAAGCATTTTATGGGCTTTGAAGGGCCACCCTTCATATGGGAACTATCGTTATCTCACTCCCGAGAATTTTCCTAGCCATAGATGGGAGTCCCCCCACACGCACGCACGCACGCACACACGCACACGCACACACACACACACACACACACACACACACACACACACACACACACACACACACACGCGCGCGCGCGCGCGCGCGCGCACATTTGGCTAAGTTTTTTTTTCATATATATAAACTCCTGTGAATAGTCTAGACAAAAATGCTCCGCTTACATCTATAATGTTGATAATAAATTATCAGATTTTATGGGTTTTCAAGGAAACGCAACTCTATGATGCCCCCTCCCCCACAGAGTCGACAGCGGCTTCCCCCTCTCGCCCGCGGGTCCAGCTATCGCCTGGAAGACAGCGTCACCAAAAACTAGCCTCCCCACTCTCTAACACCCCCCTCCCCCTCCCCCGCCGCCACAACCGCGCAATCGGCTGCCGCGTGCAGGATCCCCCCCCCCCGCCATGCATACCCCGGCTTCCCCGCGCTCGACCCCCCCGCCCCGCCATGCATACCCCGGCTTCCCCGCGCTCGACTCCCCCGCCCCGCTCCCCCCTGAGATCCCTGGGTTAGAACCGGCCTAGCTCCTCTACTGATCCATCACCGGACACCGTCAGAATATCGCCCCGATTTTCTGCTTCCAAAGTTTTGTCCTTCACTTCGGTACCTGCTTTTTTCACGACGGCCTCGTATATTGATTTCGCTGCAATCTGCAAGATTTTCACGATTCCATAATAGGTGTTATTATTGAAGTTTGTAGTTAAATCCATTAAGGCGATACAATTTCTAATGCCATTTATGCCGATGCCGACCCATCGCATGACAAAGCAGAAACGACGATTGATTTCATAAGCATTTTTTATCAAAGGACAAGAATCTATCTCGGCCGGATCTGGACACGAACACTGAACACAAATTTTAAAGCCCAATCCGCGAATCGATTTTTTAAAAAACTTCACGTCGCTATTACACTTTTTGCACTTCAACAGTTCCTGAAGAGCGCCGAAAACCAAAAAGAACTCCAAAATCACATAGCTAAACGTTTGATCGATTCGAACTTCAAACTCTGGACTCTTTTTCAAGATTTTTGCTGCCGAAGTGCTCGCAAACGTTAGATCCGTTTCGATATCGTGTCGATTTGTTCCCTTGAAACCCGCGGATCTTTTTCGTTCATTTCGCGGATGTCCGCTTCTCGAGCCTTTTCTATCCTGCCACGCACATTTCTCTTTCGTAGATCTATCCATTTTGAATGTCGAAACCGAACTGAAAGACGAACCGGACTCACGTTGGAAGGTACACGAGCAGGTAGGAACGAGACAATAGAAATAACGGTCGCACGGGCAGACGGCCGACGCGGCAGCTGTAGCGCTCCGTTGCCTTCTTCCAAGAAATGCTGTACAGTAACCGAAATAATCTGAATTTCGGCATGAAAATTTCAGGTAATATTCGGAAGAGTGTATACTATTCGATAAAGCAAAAAAAAATCGATTTTTTGAAAATTTCACACTGGAAAGCTCCCTTAAATGGACTACCAAACGCTAGCAAACGACCACCAAACGATTCGTAAAAAAAAGTTCTACCAGTCAACTTTCATTAATTAGGCTAACTTCAATTAGGCTAACTTTGGTGAGGTCTTCCATAGGGCCTGTGCTTCCATGTAATATATGTATTATTCTTGCCTGAAGATAAGACCGTGCCCTAACCATTCGAAACTCTCGTCTCGGGGAATACCCGTCGGAGCAGAGACAATCCGAATAGACCGTTAGCGCGCGCGTCAATTGTCATTTCTTCGTTGTAAGTTACATATTATGAAGCTTGACTAGAAATACTAAATAAGTAATGTATTTTTTTCTTTGATTTATGATGTGACGTGTTGAGGGACTTCAGAGTTGATTTCAGATTTAAATACTGATCATATTATAGTGTATCTAAGAAGGGCCAAACGTAAGTAACTAATACCCGTATTCGTAATCCTTCCTTGAGGAACAAGGATTCCTTGTTCCTCATTTCGCGTTTCATAGACCTTCCTTGACAGAACAAGGAGCCCTATTGGCCTCCTCATTTCAAGGCAGGTTTCGAGCTTCCCTGATGAAACCTTCGGCGCTGTGATTAGCTGTTTCGTTTCATATGACTAAGGCTTGCGCTTGCGCTTGGCGTCTATGCAGTTTTTACCTGTATGACAGACCAGTCTATAGGTTAACGTCAAAAACAGTTAAAAGTGGAGCACGTAAAAAGTTTCGAAACGTATCGCAGTGATCCGAGTTTTAAAAAAAAGCTGAGCTAATAACAGCCTTTCGCACTCTGTATAATGAACATTCTTTCCTTCATCCATAATTGTACCCGTCGCAACTCAACTTCTAATTTTGAACTTTGAAGTTATACACTCGAGGCCGTACAATCGAGAGCCAAGCGGTTTGAGTTAGTTTCAAATATAACCGAGTCGCCCTTCTATCAGCGGTTTTACCACCATAAGCAATCACATATCCCTAAATATGTCTTCCTCCTGGAAGGGAGAGTCGAGTTGCGACTATGAAACGAGGACGCCTCTGAGATTCTAGGAAGCCTTCATCAAGGCGTCCTTTATCTTTGAGATAAGGAGAGACTATGAATACGGCCATAAATTACCAATTAGGTTATTACTAACTCGTAGTTTTCTAGTGAGTATGTTTCATCGGAAATAAAAGTGCATGGTCACAAAAGTTCTAGAATCCATTGCAAACATTTGATCCTCACACTGATTTACAGTAAGTTTATAACAGATTGTTGTAAGATCGAAATGTGTTACAAATTGTAGAATCATGATTTTTAGAATAAATTGTTCTTTTAACCAACCTCTGAAAAATCGGAGGTTATCAATTCGATTGTATATGCGTATATGTTCGCCTATAATTTCGATAAATATGCACCAAGTTTGATCATTTTTTGTTTGTTTGAAACATGTGCCACGGTGGTGGTCCTATATAATTTTAGGCTAGATTTAGAACGATCAGATCTTGATTAAGTTCACATGACCGCGCGGACGGCTTAGCGGGCAGTACCGAGCGGTCATGTACACTTAATCAAGATCTGATCGTGGACTTCTCCTCAGAGAAGATACATGGATGCGCCTCAGAACTTCTTAACTATGACTTGAATCAATGCAATATTTTTGCGTTTCTTCGGACATAACTTGACAAAAATACACCGATTTTTTGGGTTAGACTTTTTTGTTTGAAAGTATGTGCCTAGGTGGCGATCTCCCATAAGTTTAATCAGAATCTAATAATGAGCTTCGGAAATACATCTCGGATCTCCTCAAATACGATTTGCATTAACGTCCAATTTTCAAGGTTAGAACGATATTACTGGCGTAGGGATAAGTGGGGCGGTGGGACCCGAGGAAGGCACACTCCTCTCTGCTCACCGCCAACAATTTCCGACACTCCAAATAAATAAATATTGGGACTCATGACTGTTGGGTTTGTATATAACTATAGTAGCCCAGTTATTTGTGATTATGGGATGTTCTTTAAAACGATTGTCACCCAGAATGGAAAAACGAAAAAACTTGGGGGAAAAGAAATAAAGCGACTTAAAAAAAATCTTAGATAGAAACACTAAGAATATAAAAATAACAACATCGTCATAAACCAAAACTCAACTTTACAAATTTTCAAGGCGGTGCCAAATCAACTTTCACCTGTGATTAAAATAAAATGGTCGCAACTGACGGCCAACGTTTAAGTAGTTCAATTATCGTGACACCTACTTCAAAAGTTGTTGACTTTTGCTTTATGGCGAGGTTGTTATTTTATACTTTCTAGTGTTTTTATTTCAGGGGTTTTTAAAGTCAGGTTAATCATATAGGAAAATCAAAATAATTTTAATTCATTGAAATAATTGGCGTTATAGTCGTCTGCAATCTAGATTCTGTAAGTGACATTCGTTTGAAAATAACCATGCATTTATGATTGCAATGGTACCTACCTACTCTTTACTACCTATACGGGAAGAAATGGAGCATAAAAAATACCGATACACCATTATTTCGTAATTTTGGGCATTTTCATAGAGAAATACGAGACGAGCATTAAACATTGTTTCATATCTCCCCGTGCGTCAGCCGAACTATCTTTTATTGACATACCTAGGTCAGGCCATGAGTTATCACCAAAATAAATCTAATAATTTTTTTTAGTGAAAAGAATTCACCCATCTGGCGCTCAGAAAAGAAAACTGAAAAAAGCAAAGGCTGAAGGGGCTCAATCACTCGCTGGGTCCTTATGGAAATTCCTTTCCTCTCATGGACAAAAGAAAGATGGTGGAGGAAAGTCATCAAACTGTTGAATCTGGCTCCGGCGTACAGACAATTGATTTTGAGACTACAAATACGGGTGAAAAACCTGCTGCATGCGCGTTTAATGACGGCTTCGACGTAGGTGACATTGAAAAAAGATGACAATAGTAATGATGAGAAAATTACTGAGGATGAACTAGTTTCGGATGCTTCTAACTCCGAATCCTCTTCATTCAATGATACTGCACATCGGCTAATACCTGTTCCAAAGCATATCAGAGTTGCGATTATCCAAATGGGTAGTGAAGTATATCAAATCAAGGAGGGACCATTTGAATCTATAGAAAGACCCGGTGAACATACGAAAGGAACACATCGTTGTTCGACTGTAAATGGAAAACACTCTCTATGGGCCTGAAACTGAATAAAACCATTAACAAAGAATATCAGCAGATTGTTAACGACGAAACAAAAAATAGCGAAACATTTTACATCGCCTTTCGGACGTAACACTATTTTTAGCCCAGCAAAACCTTGCTTTTCGCGGTCATCGAGAAGACGTTTCATCGGAAGACAGAGGACATTTCTTAGAATTGGTACAACTGGTAGCTAAATGTGATCGAGTATTGAATGAGCATTGCTGAAAACTGGAAGAGTCCGCTAGTGGGTCAAACAGATTATCTTCTTACCTGTCCAAAGCGATACAAAATGAATTCATTTTTAGTTTGGGTGAATATGTTAAGGAAAAAATTATTGTATATATAAAAACGGCAAAATATTACGGAATAATTTTTGATAGCACTCCCGATGAAAGCAGAACTGACCAAATGAGTCAAATACGTCCATGTAGATGACATTCTGGAAGTTCGAGAATCCGTCTTAGGTTGTTTTGCGATGTCGGGAAAGACTGCAGAGGATATGTCAAAGGATATCCTACAGCTGCTGGAAAAAGATGGGCTGGATATTGCGTTGTGCAGGGCTCAAGGGTATGACAATGCCACGTCAATGTCAGGCGGACATGGAGGAGTACAGCTAAAAATCAGAGAAGCCAACCCAAAGGCTCTGTTCAGTCCCTGTGCTAATCATTCCTTTAATCTTTGTAGAGTCCATGCATTCTCATGCGTTCCCTCCATCGTCACGTGCTTTAGTACTGTCGAAAAGTTATATTCATTCTCCTCGTCCTCCAGATATAGATGGGCATTACTTGTAGAAAAAACTGGTAGAAGTTTGAAAGGTTTGTCTGATACTCGAAGGAGTGCCCATTACGATTCAGTTAAAGTCGTAAAAAGAAAACGTGGAAACAACTGTGAGCACTTTGGAAGATATGCAAGATCCATCATACGCAAACCCTGATACTGCATCGGCAGCAAGCCCGCTCCATCCAGCTATGTGTGATTTTACCTTTTTGACCTACATTAAATTTTGGCACACAATTTTGGAGGAAGTAAATTTAGTCCAACAATATGTACAGTCTCCCAAAATGACTTTGGATAAAAGACTCGCGAAACTACAAACCCTCAATGAGTTTGTAGTGAAGGAACGTATTGCGAATATAGACAATGCTGTTACTTTTGGCACTAAAAAATACAATGAAATGGACATTAACGTTGACCGACATGGAAGAAGGAGAGTAAAAAAACAATGCCGGGTGAACTAACCCATGACACCGGATTATCAATTCAAGAAAAAGTTCGTTCATCGATGTTTGAATGCACAGACCGATTTCTACAAGAATTGTCGTGACGGTACACGGCCATGGAGGAAATTAACAAAATTTTAGTTTGTTGACACAAAGTTTATGCTCGGAGCTTTTGATGACGCTCTGGCTGTAGCAGTGAACAATCTTGTATAAATTTATGATGAGTTTGATAAGGAGCAGGTGATGCAAGAAATAAAATAGTATAGAAGGCATCTACGCGCAACCGTTACAAGTGTGGATGTTGCTGCTAGATGAGCAGCTGAAGAAATCCTTCAATTTATTATTAAATGAGACTTCAGTGAATCCTTGCCCTGTTTATCACTTATAATCCAATACTGCTTGACCATTTGTGTCTCGGCGCATCATGCGAGAGAAGTTTTTCTGAACTGATCTTGATAAAAAATTATCTTCAATTTACGATGAATCAAGAACGCCTAGGCAATCTGTCGATTCTATCAATTGAAAGAACGTTTCGAAGGAAATAGATTTCAATTACGTTATTGAGAAGTGTAGTAAAATGAAGGGACAAAAACATATAAAATAGTTACAAAGCAATAGCTTTCTTTTTAAACATATATGTACACTAAAAGTTACTTTCTTACTACAGTTTTCATTATTTCTTTCCACTCTACCTGTTAGTTGCTGTGCTGAATGCTGATCCGTATTCTGTCTTTTTTACCCATATCATAAGTAGGGCGTATATTACAATTACATATCATCAATCATACATCAATTTTTTAGCAGACCGGGGGCCTCATTTATATTGCCGCCCCGGGCCTCCGACGGGCTTAGTCCGCCACTGGTGGTTAGCTGTCTCTATAGATTCCCCGAAATCACAGATTTCGGATTCTGTTGTCTTATGCTTATAGGCTTGCCTTGAGTGAGGTGTGACCACTCTGTAGTGTTGTTATCGATACAATTGATCGTCTTTGCATTTTAAACTTGTCATACCAGGGGTAAGATTTTTTCTCATGGAATCTTTGAAAATATTATTTTCCTTTGTCCCGATTAGAGGCACTGCACCATTCTTCAAATTCGTCCATCCTAATGCGCCAAGTGCCATTTAAATATGAGCAGGAGATTTGGAACTGTGAATCACGTCCGTGTTGGATAGCATTCTTAGCTGCTACATCTACTAATTCGTTAAACAGTTTATCATTGTCGGATTTTCCTATATCTCATTTCCCACTTCTATTGTCATTTTCGAGAGCGAACTTTTTACTAATACATTCCCAGAAATTTAAATATAATCGATAAGGGCGGAATGTTGGATTCGCCCGAGACAACATGATCGGGGGTTGAAATCCTGAGTCCCAACACTAGTTTAATTGCTCTAGTTTGAATTTTTTCTAGTCCAGCTTCTTGACTTTTATTGAGCGGAAAGAAAACTATGGCTCCATATCCGATTCTGGATCTTATTAAGGCAGAATATCAGTGTGCCAGGCTGAAAAGTGAGGTATTTTTTGGGAATTCTTTTTGAAAAAATGGCTCGATCAAATTATTTGAAATTGTGTGTATTAATTATTGAAGTAATACAACATACAAGGAATTTGTATTTATTTATTTTTAGTACATTTTATTAAGCAGAGGAGCGATCGCGAAATGGCGTCTCAAAAAAGACTCCCCGACGGTTGACAGCATAAGTACCACAGCAAGCATCTGAAATGAAAAATTTAAAAAGATTATTAAATTATAATAGTATAGCTATCGCAGCATCGTCGGAAATTTGAAAATTTTGATTGGAAAAAAAATGCCGGCCATTTAAAAAAAAATCGAATTTTACACAAAAATTTTGCAGTTACTTGTTACTAAAAAAAGTAAACAATTTTAAAAAACTCTACGATGCGACGATAGCGATAATTTTTCTGAAGAGAATCCTTTCTGAATGAAGTCGATTGGACAAAATTTGACAGAGTTATGCTGTCTACCAGGTCAAAAAACATGGTTTCGAGAAAAACGCGTTTAAAGTTTTGAGAGCATAAAATTGAATGATGTAACTTAAATATTAATATAAAACAAGTTCTTACCGATTAGTCTGCTATCCCTGGACCATACAGAAGCTCTTTTGCGCCTAGCAATATCATATCCTCATCCTGAAGTGGGTTTATAGCACTCAAGCGTCCCTCGTGCGTGTTTGCTGCTGAGTAACTATTGGCGTCCTTGATACGTTTTCGGTCAATTATGTGGCAATAATTGAACAGTTTCTCGCCTATGGAGATGCTCAAGTCCTCAAAAACATCCAGCAAGGCCACGTGATCATCGTTAAATATTATAGCAGCCAAATTAGCGGCTGTTTTGACTACTTGGGAGCTGTAAAAATGACTTTTCGGGGAAAATTTCCAAATCACAGCATTAACACTTTCGTTGTTTTCATTAAACGCTCCCAAACGCCTTTCGAGCAACTCATCACGACTAAGGTCTTCGTAAAGTGGCTTGATTTCCTCCGCAGCATTTGCTGGTAGTACTGCTTTGTGTTTGTATGAGTCAAGAGCACCGAGCGCGTGAGCCTTTTGCCAAGTACACCACGATTCGACGCCCTCCGAACAATAAAGGTGTTGTGGATTCTCGTCTGTGGAGCACTTATGGTAAAAAGTGGAGCATATTGCTTTCTTCATGTTGTCCTGTGAGTCACTGTTGTGTCGAATGGTGAGTCCATAATATAGAGTTACATCTTTTATCGACTTATTCTACTCTACTCTGCGCTATTTGAAACACGACTTGTAAGACGCACACCACTTGAAATATGGTTTGTCACTAACCAACTAACTACTAATATACAAATATATATATACCTGGCTCCCCCTGGCACGCAGGTAGTCACGCAGGCAAAAATTTTGGCGCCTGAATAGACGAAAAAGGCGGGACGCGTCCGGCCCGTATAGAAGGCTCTGAGAGCGTCGACGCTTGGCGCCAATTTCCAATACTTCTAAGCCGAATATTGTTTTGAAAATTTGTAGGCATATTCTTAAAGGCAAAAACTATCTATTTAAGCAATAAGAATCGGTTTTTTACACTGATATTCCCCCGTAAAGCTCTCTACAGTCTGGGCAATAATGCGGAGTTTGCGCACCACCACGTCGATCTCAGCCAAAGAATGATTGTTAATAGCTTCAGTCATTTTTCTTCAATCGGCTGGATGTGCATGTTCCATCCTCAAAGTGGAGTCCCAAAACTTTAGCGGAGTGTTGTGATTCTACCCGTGCCTCATTTATCGTCATAAACCATTATTTAGCTCTAGTTTTCTTACACGTACTGAATATAACTGAAATACATTTCTCTGGCGCTAGTTCCAACCCACTTCTTTCTAAGAATTCCTGCATTGCTTTGCCTGAGGATTCTATGTCGGTAAGGGCTGCTCTTATATCATTATTTTCTTTGTATGTAGAAACGTAATCAGCGACCTGGACAATTTTTGTTCGTTCCTCTATCTCTAATTTGCGCGTATACAATGAAAATAATAGGGAACTAAGGAGGGTCTAAAAGACTCACTCCTTGAGTGAGGACAACACCACTGTAACGGCTTCAAAAAATCGATTTTTTGAAAACCATCTAGATAAATCTAAAATACATTTAAGATTAAGATGCCGTTGAACCCAGGTCGAAAAAATAATTATTTTCGGAGATATTGAATATTTTGTGGAGCGGTGCAGGGCTCCGTGACGCTCGGGGTCCCGCGCAGCTGCGCGCCTCAGGGTCGGCAGGTATATCGAATAGCGATCCATACGATGGTTTCGAGATAAAAAAAAAGAGTGCATCGATCATGTCCAAAAACGTATGGGGACGCGCCTCCGCGAAATCGTGAAAAAACAAAAAGGATTGTGTGGCAGAGTGAAGCTCACCGGAAAAGTGATTGACGAGTTGAGCACAAATTACGGCTTGGCTATTCGGAGGAACAGCGATGATGTCGAAAAAATGAAGAAGGCAATTTGGGCAACTATCAAACATAAAATATCCACAGATAGTGAGCCACAACATAACGATTGCCCAGAGGGAGCCGAGTCGTGGTGTTCGTGGCAGCGAGCGGTCGCAAGCGGTAATATTTCTGAATATCGCCATCAGCCGCCTCTTCCTGAGGAAGTATTGGAGGCAATTACGCCAGTCTTCGAAAATTTGAGCAGAGACGATTTGCTGCAGCGTTGTTTGAGCGGCTTCACGCAAAACAACAACGAAAGCTACAACAAGTCAGTTTGGGCAATAGCCCCCAAGTGTCAGTCCGGGAGCAAAAAAATTGTCGATATTTCAGCTGATATCGCGGTATTAGTATTCAATGATGGCCTGAGAAGCCTCATGAAAGTTTTGGAGACGTTGGGAATAACTATCGGCCCAAATTGTTTCAATTTTTGCGTTGAAACCGACGCAGCGCGGATCGAGCTGGCGGAGCGCTCGCTCACAGACGCTGCAAAAGAGGCAAGAAGAGCCTCTACAAGTTCGAGAAAAGATGCTAGGGACAACGATTTGCTTCTTGAAGGCCAGCTATATGGTGCCGGCATCGCTGATTAAAGGTAAAACATTTTTTTTCCAATTTATCGCATAAATTAACAAACCTAAAACTTTGAACACGTTTTTCTCAAAACCACTTTTTTGAGTGCGGGACGCAGCAGAACTCGAGCAATTTTTATCCGATCGACTTCAAATTGGGACTGCATCAATAAAACTAGAATATCTAAAGAAGTACATAGGATTTTTTCTATATCTCAATAATAAAAAAAGTTATAGCCTATTTTCGACGAGAAATTTTGCTCCAAAATCGTCCTTTCATTTCAAAAGCGTGCCTATTTTTTGAAAATCAATATTTTTTCAAATCCCTATGTACTTCTCTTCAAAATATCATATTATTAACGAAAACACTCGGTATTTTTTTTCAGGTCGACTTTGTAGAGAGTTCTGCTGCGTGCCGCGAACCACTGCAGAGGCAACAGTACCTGACGCGGGAGCTTCCCCAGCGTCACCATGGGGCGCGAAAAATTAGAAATTTTTTTTTTATGTATATTCAATAAGTAATGAACAGAACAAAAATTTTTTTTTCGAATATCTCTTTTTTTCCCACAAGAAAAAATTCTTGAAAAATGGCAAAAAAACAGGGGGTCACAGTGGTGTTGTCCGTTAAAAGAGCTCAACTTTTCATCTATTCTTCCGTATTGACAGCGTAGGATTCTTTCAGCTATAATATTGTGTTTAAATTTTCTGAGTTTACCTGGTATGCCTATTTCTTTTATTATTTCTACTAGAACATCCACCAGCACGTTGTCATACGCGCTTTTAATGTCTAGGAATAGTGAAGCTACATGCTTTTTCTCGTCAAAGGCATTTCTGATATCTGACCTCACGAGAGCCATGTTGTCAATGCAAGTTCTAGTTCTCCTAAATCCAAATTGAGTGTTGGGTCAAATATTATGTCATTCAACTCACCACGAGAGTCGATTGTTTATAAGGCTTTCAAGTATTTTTAGCAGACAAGGTGCTAGTGATATCGGTCTGACTTTGTTAGAATCGCCTTTAGCCATGAAGAAAACCACATAATTTTTACATTCCATCGGAAATAGCCATTTCTCTGGCTATTTCCATCGGAAATAGCCATCTTCTCAGGATATCTTATTGAACAGTACAAGCAATATGATTTAGAATTCGTTGGATCGACTTTTAATAATTAAATAGTCTATGCCATCGAACCCTGGAGCCGAATCTGGTCACAAAGGATCTAGCTCGATAACGTATCAGTAAATTTCCCCGAAAACACTTCCCCGAATAATATTTCCCTGAATCGACATTTCCCCCAAATGACACTTCCCCGAATGGTACTTCCCGGAAATACAGTTCCCCGAATTGACATTTCCCCGAAAAACAGTTCCCCGAATGACACTTGCCCAAACGGCACTACCCCGAAAAATAGTTCCCCGAATCAACACTTCCCCGAATCGACACTTCCCCGAAAAACATTTCTCATTTGGGATTGTTGGGTTTGTTTGGGCTGTTTGCGTTTCTTTCGAATTGGTGGATTTGTTTGGAGTTTGTTTGGGCTTGTTGGGTTTGTTTGGTGTTGTTCGGGTTGTTGCGTTTCTTTAGGCTTATTGGGGTTTGTTGGGTTTGTTTGGGTTTGTTTGGCTCGCAAAAGTATCCCCACGCCAAAACGTCCTCGCGCCAAAACATCCCTGCATTCAAACGTTCTCGCGCCCAAACGTCCGCGTGCCAAAACGTTTTAACATTGATTTTAAATACATAACTTTTTCACTCATTTTCGGTGAAGTGTCGTTCGTGGAAGTGTTCATTCGGGGAAATGTCATCCGGTGAAATGTTTTTCGAGGAAGTGTCATTCGGGGAAATCTCATTCGGGGAAGGGTCGATTCGGGGAACTGATTTTCGGGGAAATGTCGGTTCGGGGAACTGTTTTTCGGGGAAATGTCGATTCGGGGAAGTGGTTTCGGGGAAGTGACCATTCGGGGAAGTGTTTTCGGGGAAATGTCATTCGGGGAAGTGTTTTCGGGGAAGTGTTATCGGGGAAATGCCATTCGGGAAAGTGTTTTCGGGGAAAAGTATGGGTACAGTACGACACATAGTGGCATTAGAATGACACCCGCATCTGTGACGTTACTTACATCTGCCAAAGCGCGCGATAATCTAATAGGGCGATACAAACAACAGCAGCCTATACAACGGTCTCCTCCTAAATATAAGGTGGGTGATATTGTCCGCATCAGTAGCGCGAAGGCTGCCTGTGCTAAAGGATACGAGAGCGGCTGGAGCAGTGAGCTGTTTAAGATACATCGTATATCCGTGAGTAGCCGACCTATCGTATACATTTTGCATGATCATAATGACGAGGAGGTTAACGGTATTTTTTACGAACCCGAATTATCTAGAGTCCAAAGGTGGGGGAAGAAAAAGTAGGCACGATGAGTGACACCGAATTTTTTGTAGTTCTACCCAGCAATAGCAGCATGAAGTGCTACCCTAATAACAGGACGACGCAATATACCACATACTTACCACAAAGTGTAAATTTACGCGGTAAATGGGGCGTTTCCGTAGCCGAAATACACATACCGATGACTGTTCTACACGTGCCGCTTGAAGGTGATAAAACTGTATCAGTTTAGTGACGAACGCAGTGACCCCGGTGTTGAGGCCAATGTCGATTTTAAAAACGAGCATACTTGTGTACCGTCTGGGGTATATCGCAGTGTCCCCACGCTACTCGAAGCAGTTAACGAAATTCAATGTATCGCAGAATATTTGAAATTCCAGCATACTCTTAACGGCTATGTCTCGGTAGAGCGTGTCTGGACCGAGTGCAAAAATCTAGAACACGCTTTCCACT